>JAOBYK010594666.1:0-11430 GCA_025434845.1 Phenganax subtilis | reverse complement strand
TCCTGTTATGAGCGTAGGCAGATATTGCAAAAATAGGTGGTGGGAATTATATGTACCTTTACAGGTAGCGAAGTGCGTTCAGGAATGAACAAAGTATTGTTCTGAAGGTTCAAGTTTCATACCTCTTACTAGCTTGCTGGAAATAGAAAAAATGTTTTCGATTTGACAGACTTTTTATTTATTCATTTAAGAAGTTGCTGGCAACAAAATCATTGCTACACTCGGTTTCAGTTTCTAAGTTTCCATGCAGAGTACATAGCTCCATGACGCGTATCACAAATCTGCTGTTGCTTCCACTTGAGCTTTCCTTTGTTTGTCAGGAGAATCATTTGTTTGTGAGAGACCGCTTACCACTTCTTCATTTTCTGCTTCTTCAATGGTGTCTGGTAGTTTCTTATGTAAAGTCTCCGGCAACAGAAGTACGAGCAGTCCAGCTATCAATACACAGGTACCAAAGATGATAAAAGGTACGGAGTCTGCGGTATAACGTCCCTAAATTCCACAGAAATGAAGCATTTTGACATTTGTTAGTACTTTTTACAATTTTAAAGACAATGTGTTGAGAGATACGGTTTGCAGACTTGGTTTTGTCTTTCTTTGTATCCATATTTTTGTTCTAAAGTCACTTTAGATTTGGAAAAATGACCAAAAGTCTTTATTTTATTTCAGTTCACGTTTTGCTCATGTTTAGTATTATGGAGCATGGTGAATACATAGTCATCAAATACGTTACTTGGAGAGAATTCACCATCGTTTTTATTCATGTTGTTGCCAATTTGTGCGCTCTGAAGGGAAAATGATTAATGCTTTTTCTTGGAAAGTCTAGCAAAGGCTTGGCTCCAACTTTTTGTTCATGTTTAGAGGGTGAAAACTTTGTGTTCACTATTGCAGATGAATACACGGTCAATGAAACAAAATATCGACACTTGGCCAAAGTCTTCGCACTGTTTTTGTCTACGCAAACTTGTTCAGAGCTGATTATGGCAGAGTCGAGGTTTGAGGATATGCTACTGAATGCCACTATAAATGACCACAATGTAGCAAAGGTGAAAAGCTTAACTAGCTGCAGCAATTATACTATTGTGAATTGTAACTTACTTACCAGTAACAATATTTGTGGTGCAAGAATACCGCCTATCCGTGCTCCGAAAGCCCCAGCACCAAGTCCGATATTTCTGTATGAACAAAAACACTTACATGGATCATACTCATTAAAGAATCATCAAAGCAAGTTCTTTAAAACGGAGAAAAAATCATGGCTTTGCGTAGTTTTATCTGTGCATATACTATGTCGAGCAACGATCATAACATGCAAGATGGTGGAACGGCTGAATTCGAATAAGTCTGATACTATTGCTAAAAAAGAAAGAAAAAGAATTCTTTGTGTTAAACCATATCTTATCCAGAACGGTGGAAGTAAAGTCTAGTGAAGTGGGAGACTCAAGGCGTTTTCTAAATATTTAATTTTTAAATCTTTTTAATCCTGTGTGCTAAATATCGATTCCTGCTAAAAGGAAATGAACGGCCTAAGTGACGGTCAAAAATGAATCCAGCATTGCGTTCAAAACAACTGATATAGTGGCAATTATGGACATGGATGGCTACCGTTCAGAGAACAGACTTTTCTACAAAGAGTTGAGAGTACCGAAGGTCAACCAATACCAAAGCCGGGTCTTCCTTTTTTGATAGAGGTTTACGGTGGAGTGAGCTGAATAAAAATGAAAATAAAACGTGCTGATTTGTACAAAATCAAATCTGCAAACTACAATTGGCAGTGTCACAGGTCAAACCAAATGAGTTTGTGGAACAGGTTTTCTGCATCAGAGCAATCGAAGCATTTTATAAATTTATTAAACAAATGTTGAGATAAATTCCTACGACTGTTTCGCGAAATAGCCGGTCGGCAATTAGAGAGCTTGAGTTTATGTGTATTCCCTTGTATAAGTTAATTTCAAATTTGAGTTTATGTTTATTCCCTTGTATAATTTAATTTCAAATTAGATGTTGAGAATACACTCTCTTTAGATAATAGTGAAAGCCACAGAGGATTAATAGCATTTGCAAATAAGAAACTTATAAAGAGCCATGAAGTTTTTCAATTTATTTGATTTTAATTCTGCAAAATATGGTTTAAACCATAAAAAATTTCTTCTCGCCTTTTTTTTCGTATATGACGTTGATTCAGCGATCCCACCATCTTCATTAAAGTGTACAGCTAGGGTGTATAAAAAACCACACAATCTACGTTCAAATGAAAATTTCAGAAAGAGGAGGAATTTGTGAAGGCTTATATTTTCACTGCTCGAATGCTCTACTATTCAGTTTTATAAAAATATCTTGTTTGTTAAATTTGAACTTGAAATGACAGAGTGAGTAATGTTACTTTGAGTAATAGGAACCGGACAATTTAAAATTTCAGATAGCTTAAATCAATTAAAATTTCAGTCAAATTGATTACAATCATTTAGCACGTCACCATTCTTTGGTACACACATATCACTTTGACATGCATTTCGCGAGCAACTCTTTTTAAAAATTATGGACTTCCACACAAAAAGTGTGCTTTAAAACCATTTCAAGCAAAGTATTTGCATGCAACGACAATGTACCATTAGGAATTAAGAACGTTGAATTCAAGCATCTAAAAATGGCCACTTGCAGTAAATCACTTAATTTGCAGTTCGAAAGGGCGTAAAATATGGGACTACAGAATGAACTCAAAATGAAGACATGAAAATTTATATTATTTCAGTTATAAAGCTTAAAAGTTGGATTGCGTTTTTTCTGATACATCCTGTATATGTTGCATGGGAAATATGTAATTTGTGATATGGCGATATAGCATAAATTAATATTTTGGCAGCATGGAACAATAAAAAGAAAGAAGTGCATTAGGAGCTAAACAGTTTGTAAGCTGGAGCTATAGGTAAAGAAAAGGCCGGTCAGCCAGCATCATGCATATAGAACAATACCAAAGTATACGGTGATAAAACTTGAATGGATCCTCATAGACCTTTAAACCCTCAAGGTTACAGCAATGCACTGGTTGGGAGTACACGTTCCCTAAAGTTTTTCCACAATATTGTAGTTATATGGGGTTTTCGTGTCGGGCTTGCTGCTTAGTTTGTAGTTAAGACACGACAATTGTAAGATGAAGAACAAAAATTTTCTAATAAAAGGCTTGCGCTTCAAGCTCAGCGGCAGTAGCGGGCTGACCAATATACGAAATAATACCAAATACCAAATACCAGATCGGTGTGGCTAATTTATTGAGCAATGTAGTAAAAATCTATCGTTTTCTAACGTCCAGTTCGAAAACTGGGTTGTTCGGAAAACGCTCAAAACTGCTGTTATAAAAAAATCATTAAAAAATCATCAACAAGTCATTCACAATGAAATAACATAAAATGGGGCTCATCGAGCCCGGCTGCTTACGTTCACCGAGTATTAATTCACCGACAATATTCATTCAACATGTTTCTAACTAAAAATTTCAAATTTAGTAAATTTCTCCTTGATTTTGCGATTAGTAGAAAGTGTTTTACTTCATAAAAGTATCCTTATCATAATAAGAATGAAAACATTAATTATTAGCTTAATGTCAAGAAGAAAGTCATTCCAAAGAAACTGTAAAAGAGTTAAAAAATCCACTAATCTTTTATGTGACATTTCGATTTCTCGCTTGATTTATTTTTCACCTAATGAGTCACAACCTTCTAACAAATTTGGAGTTATATTTCTGATTGTCTGACGTCTAGGTGATTTTATATGATTTTCTTTTATTTCATGATTTTTGTGAGTTTTTTAAGGGCCGTTTCTGTGCAAAGTCGACAGAGAAAGGGGGAATGGTAGTACGACTGCACTTTCTGTATTTGTAACACACCGCACCTCTTTATATAATAACACTGCTTTAGTATAATCAGAGCATATTATTGAGATGGGGGGGGGGGGTGGAGCTCGTCAGCCCAACCTCCTGCTACGTACGAGCTGGTGCCTTTTTTTGAACGCTAACGGTTTTTTTAATAGTTAGTAATTATTCGGTTTTCCTTATTGTTTTTAAAAAAATTTTCGTAATTCTTCGAAAAAGGTTGGAAATTTTATGGAAAAATTTTAATTAGCTCCATTCATAACATAATGTCATATCATATGTGACGTATCAAATTACATTCTAGAGCAATACTAGTTGACAATTTGATGAGTCATGATTCTTGCTGATTCATGATGATTGCCCAACTGCTTACTATTTTTAATTCATTACCTAACAACATTAAATAGAAATAACGTTATGGCTCTAGCTATTGCAAATGTAGGTGGACTCTAAAAAATTCGGGCAAGAGATGAATTATTGATGAGATCCAAGAAGTATAGTCGTCGTAAATGAGACGACACCAGAAGAATTGCTGCTGCTAGACAGTTTTTCAGACAATTGTTATTTCATGAAACTGTTATTTGAAGAGTTTGTGGTTGCTCAAAAGAACTATTATACAACCCAGCAATACTGTGGAGCAAAGACGACTTGGCTTTTGTCACAGTCGCTCAACTGGGTAGCTAAACAGCTAAGACTTTTAATAAGATTGTTCTTATTCTCTGTATGTTGTGTTTTCGAAATATATTCTCGTCAAATCCAACAGTTTGACTTTTCCCAACTTCTTGTTATATGGACAGTAACATAACAGTATCCTTACCTGATGACAGTGGGGTACAATTCAGAAGTGTAAATGAACATTATTGAGAAATTTCCAGCAATGCATATTCTGCCAAAAAGGGCCAAAATTGTTCGCAAGATCTCGAGCGATTCTACAAAAAAGTTTATGAACAGAACAAGCTCTGAAAACTTTATCTTGGTTTGTTAGAGCTTTCAATGAAATGCATTAACATATGTCTGTGACTAACACTTAAACTACCTCATACCATTATTCCTTGGTAGACCACCAGCTATTATACAAGTAACTCCACCAACAATTGAGTACAAACAGGAAGGCTTCTTACGACCATACCTAAAGAAGCAATCTTGATTGACTGTACGTGTCATCGAAGTAAAATTATAATCACCAATCTGAGGTCGTGGGCTCGATTCGCAGTGAAGAACTATCTCAATGAGACTCAAACCCAGTCTCAATGTGAAAAGAGTAAAGTCAACGCTCTGCCAAAAGTAGTTGGTTTTCTCCGAGTAGTTCGGTTCCCTTTCACAGGGAGAGTTGACAGGGGGGCTTAGGTAAAAATAGGCCCACAATAATTGGCTTTTACAGTTGTAGTGACCGCCGCCCTCTAGCTGGCGAAAGTAAACAAATAAAATAGAAGCCCTAACTCAACGCTTGTTTTCAAAAAAAAAGTCTGAAACTGTTAGCAAACTCCTATCTCATCTGAACAAATTACAAGAACTATTTGACAGAGTTCGTAGTGTTGTGTGTAAATGTTGAGATAATTACAGCCTGCTTATCTTCTGCATGAAACGTTAAATCTTTACATCAAATCTAAATCGAGAACTACAGCGAAGGAAAAGGCCCGCTATGAGCCCGCCATGATTTCTTTGGCGTCATAGCATACTTAGAAATGAAATTCCGAAATCTGTTGTTTTTCTCTGTTCGAGTTGACCCAAAACTTTTCTGCTGTTGCATCTTTGCCACTTTATTACTTTTATTACTCTACTGTTTGACTTGGTAAAGCATGAAATTCGGAATTTTTTTGCTCTTTTCCCTGGGTGTCATTTTATTGTATTTTGTGGTAAATACCACAAACAGCGCATTGACGCTCCAGAAACCATGGCAGATGCAAAGTACACAATACTACAAACACTTTCTTCGCTGAATATCTCATATGATTTATAACACAAAGATATAAAATTGCTTGAAAACGATGCAATACCTCATCGAAACCATAACAGTGATAACGCAAATAACAGCCTCGAAAAGTCCGCTGACAAAAAAGTTGAGGTACTTGTCTCCGGCAAGACTTGAAACATTGAGTGCCAATCCATAGTATGAAATGGACATTGAAAACCTAAGGGAACAGGATTATTGTAAATAATTGAAAAGGTAATAATTGTGAGAAGTAAGCGCTTAACGATTCGTAAAACTTGTCTCACAATGATTTTAATCATTGCAAGGAAAGTCATACGGCGCAGACTCGTTCATGGACCTTTAACCTTATCGTCAGAATTTTAAAAAAATTTTAACTACGAAAATCTTTTACCACTTGAACTACGAATTTGAACTACGAAAACCTTATCGTCAGAATTTTAAAAAAATTTGAACTACGAAAATCTTTTACCACAGCCTGAAAGAGCATCCTGAAATTAGTAAA
Organism: Phenganax subtilis; assembly: GCA_025434845.1. Lineage (NCBI taxonomy): Eukaryota > Metazoa > Cnidaria > Anthozoa > Malacalcyonacea > Clavulariidae > Phenganax > Phenganax subtilis. Next base: position 5,127 of record JAOBYK010594666.1, on the reverse strand, counting down.
TCAGCCAAATTTGGTTGCAAAATGTTGTAAAATAAGGAAAATATAGCCGTGCAAATTAAGTTGGCGAATTTTGCATATTTTTCTATTACGTGCGGGAAATTAGTAACGCGTTCGAAAACTTGGGTATCCATTTCCCACGCGTAATAGAAAAATATACAAAATTTGCCAACTTTGCACGGTTATATTTTTGTTATTTTACCACATTTCGCATCCAAACTGGGCAGTTTACTAAGTTGAGGATGCTCTTTTCGGCTGTGGTAAGAGATTTTCCCAGTTCAAACGTTTTTCAAAATTTTGTCTACAAGGTTAAAGGTCCATTAGGCTGGAACAGGCAAGCAGTTGTTTCCTGACAAATTTGATTTGACAAGTTTTTTTTGTCGTGTGTGAGAAAAGAGTTAATACCTTTTTCCTAGAGAGCTAAGCATGTTCAAAGCTAGTCGTTTCAGCGTTTTAGCAAGGTAACCACTGTAGTAACACGTAATTGGCCGTCAAGGAAAAATTGATCGTCTGCACTGCCCTTACCAACCAGCAATGACATTAAGTCTGTTTTATGTTAATTTAACTTTTGACCATAAAAGGGAGTCAATCCTGGGGGGATGGACGAGACGCATCTCCGGTTGCAGTTAAGGGGGGACGAACATAACATTGCCCCCCACTTACAACCACATTTTTTTGTTTTCTTAACGTTTGTAACGACAATTCAAAGTTATTCAGCGTCAATCGTGGTGGAACCAATCTCAATTAAATCATACACGATCTATGACTTTAAAACAAGACAAGATGCTAGACGTTATCTTGATCATACGTCGCCGTACATGAGCATTCCCTTAGCACATATACAATTGATGGTAACGGAAGAAATGGCGACATGTACATTTAATCAGGAATGCATTGCAGGCTTAGAATATAAGTGAATAAAAAAGATGACAAGAAAAACATCTAATGTTATAAAATTTCAACACGACGAAAAATATAACATCTAGTATCATGCCTGCCTGTCAATAGATGTCACGTCGCTTTTTCAAACGATATGCAACCGCAGTGCATGCTGATAAAGGTACATCTGCTATCTTATTCGTTATGGTCAATTACGTATTTTTGAGAATGCGCACACAGCAAGCACAGCTAACCTTGATAGAAGAATGAATAATGAAACTTCTGAAAATCGACCACCAATTAAGTATAAGAAATATCCAGTGAACTGTGATATCAACTGGAACGATAAGTCAGGGGGGGGGGAATTAAAGCCAGAATTTGGCAGCCATGCAGGTCGCTTTGGTCCTCTTTAAATATTTTTAGAAAAAAAAAGAATTTTTATATCCAGAAAGTTTGGAACTTAATTCTTGTATTTGTTTTGTAAATTGCATGTAACCTTCAAGAGTTACAGTTAAATTTACACTATATGCAATAAAATTTGACAAAAATTATACTGTTATCAAAAAAAGTTGAAGTAAACGCGAAAATTACAAAAAGTCGGCGGGACTTTTCCCCGTTTTTTCTGAATTTTTGAAAGGTTCAGATGGATTTAAGTGTTTAACCCTCCACAATAGTATAGTTCTGTGTTAAATACACTTATTTTCAAAGTCTCATAAAAATTGAGCCATTAGCCAAAGAAAAAATAGTGTTTTTATGGTGTAAACACATAGAGCCAAGACAAAAATTTATGGTCGTTTCCGGGGGCAGATGACAAAATGCTAGTGATCCGGCTGGCTTCAACCAATTATAGGCGCTTTCTTATGGAGTTATCGTTCCAGTTGATACTACAGTCCACTGGCAATATCACGAAACAAAGCAAGCATTCCCTGAAGCCTTTGCACGTTCTAAGGACTGGGTACGAGTCTGTCAGTACCTACCATAGGAAAATAGTGATCGCCCAGCGCCTTCTCAACAAGGATGATTTAAATATATCGATGATGGTGTAGCTCTTCCCGTCACTTGGATTTTCTTCAGTGCTCTTCAGGTCGCTAACGACTTTGTCAAAAATCGCTCGAGGAAATTCTATTTGATTGAACTTGGCAATCTTGCAGACAACTCTTTCAGCTTTTTTAATTTGATTTCTGATGAGATACCAGCGAAACGATTCGGGCAGGAACCTAAATATGAATACAAGAACAAGCTCTTTGATGTCAACAATACAAATCTCTTCGCCCACTGATTTTGTAATCGGCAACTGCGATTTTCTTGCTGCGTAAACGTTACCCAGAGGTACAATGAGACGTTGAGTTCATGAGGCAGAATTAGACGTTGAATGCTCGAAAAATAAAGTTTTCTGTATTAAATTCCAAATAATATCAAAAAATTGAATTTGGTTACTGAAAATGTGACATGAAAATCAGGCCTGACATTTGGAGCATGTGATCATATTGCATATTATAGTATAACCTTTTTTATTTACATCCTCAAGAAGAGCTGTTTAGAATAATGAATTCTAAATCATGATGTACCTCTTTGTGTTCTTGTATTTTGAAAAACTCAAGAACTTTCAAAGATTTAAATATTGACGCGCGTGTACCTAACTGAAAAGCAGGTTAGGATAAAATGCGGATACGGATGGCGGGTGAGGGGATAAAATGCGGATGAGAAGATAAAATGCAGATGAGAGGATAAAATGTGGATGGGGGGATAAAATGCGTATGAAGCGTATTTAAAAACAATTTTAGTAGAAGTTTATAGTATAGGTTACCAACTGAATGATGCGAAACCAGCGTCATTCTCGAAATCGCTGTAATGCAACTTGAAAACTAAGACATTCGATGCTTTCGAGTCCCTATGGTATATGCGCTATCGTAATATATACAAACCGTGCAAGCAGTCTTTATCAGATGTATAAACGCTAGGCGGAGCGGAGGGTTTATATATCTGATAAAGACCGAACTGCAAGGTTTGTATATGGCTTCCAAAATCCATGATATTTTAGGCTTATTAGCCTTGGAATTTCGAGAATTGAGATAATCTACGCTCTAAAAATTAAAGGAGATATTTTGAGCGAGTCTTTATCAGATATATCGATACGCTACGGGTCATGAATTTCCTTTGTATTTTGCTTATGCAGTTGAATTTTTTAAGATCTCTTATAAATGTACCGTAAGAGGACATTTTCTTTGAATACGAAAGGAGAGTGAAAGTTATTATCTTGCCGCTAACAGAAAACGCTCGACAGACAAGGCATGTCATGAGGCATAAAACTGCACAATTAGAGCATTTATTGTGAGAGTTATAGTGATATGTCATTTGATACACATAGACTATATCAGATGAAATTTAGCTAAGAGAAGAAAGAAGCTAACTTGACAAAAATATATTATACAATAACATTGACACAAGTACCCGCTATTTACAAGCTGGAATTGTATTGAGATACAAAGCTTTATTCGACTTGAGCGATGTGCGATAAGTGGAGGTATTATACAGCAGCCGTAATAGCGATGTGAAGAATCAAGAATCTATTTTTAGGCGATAATTTTTCTCACCATCAGGCAGCTCCAGAAAAGATATTCGAAACCCCTTAAAACTCTATAGTGGATATATTTCAACTCAATAAGACGCGCAGTGATATACAAATTTTAACACTAGAATTTATTCTCTATATAAACTGTTTAGTTACAACAATGTAGTTATTGAAGCTTCATCTGCATTTGATCCCCCCCCCATCCCCATTTTACCCCCTCATCCGCCATCCGTATTGGCAATGTCATCCGCCATCCTTATCCACATTTTACCCTAACCCCTGAAAAGCAGCAGTAATGGACCAGTTTGGCGGTTATATTTTAATTGGAAACACGTGCGCGCTAATTGGTAATTCGGGACCAACATGGCAGAACTTAATGTAAAGATAGAGAGGAAACGCGAAGGTTACTCGTTTAATATTCGATAAATTTGCTCGCAAACTTCACGAAACCAATATTAGAATGGCTACAAAACTTGGTGTGAACGGTTTTCTCTCATACTCGGTGTCGTGCCCCTTAAATGCGCAGTAGAAGAAGTCTGCATATTGAAGCCATCGTTTGAAAATCTGCGCTGCTTTATTCTACGATTGGTATGTTTAGTTGGTACGTACAGCACACAGAAAAGAAGCTGCAGTGCATGTCTATCTTGGCAACGTTAAAGCTACTATGAAATTCAAACCTAATTAAACAAGGGAAGTTTATGACATTATGAAATACTTTCTGTCTAAAATAGACAGATATTGCGTCTAGAGATGTACCAGGGTAAAGAAATATACAGGTAGAGGCCCCCCAATATGAATTACATTGCGAATGGGCTTGTGGTCTGCCTGATGCCTACTGCAATTTTCGTTGGAAGAAGAGATGGTCACTGTACCCATGTTGCAACTTCTTTATACTGACTCAACAATCTTCTAAGTAAGCAAGGGGATGATAGTATAATGACTAACAAGTAATTCTTTTTAATGGGCACAACGACCGATTCCTGACGAAAAGAGAGCTTAAAGATCAAGAGGATTCATTGGCCAAGAACAAAAATCAAACTTATATGTCTTCCTGATCAATTTCCACTATTCAAGTATCCTTTCTGACAGAGAGACTTGTGATCCAGAACAACTTGCCACTCGGGAAGCGGCCATGGTGGGAATGCGAAATCAACTCAACCTGCAATTTTTTCAATCTTGCCAAGACATTGACTGTTCTGCAAACGCCATTTAAATGAGAAAGGAGTCACAAACAAATGCATAAAACAAGATGAGGACTAGCAATACAAAAGGCAAAAGAATATACGAGATTTTGAAACTATTAAAATAGCCAATATTAACACCTTTTTGGAAATTACGAAACTTACAGACCAAGAGAGATATAATGTTGCTGCTACTGATGAAGCAATTGCACACAAGCAGCGGTATGTGTGCACATGTACTGCAGCTTCTCTTCTGCATAAGTAATGACTTAACACACCAATCGTAAATAAACGATAGCTTTTATAGGACTTATAAGCTCCAAAAGCTTGCTTGTCATAGTACGATGGATGAATTATGAATGATAAATGTGATGGTTTAACACGTCAAACCATACAGCCGATTCAGGTTGAGCGTTTAACGGAGGTGTTAGTCGCGTTCGTTGTGCGCGTTGCAACGTGACGTTTCGATGGGCGCAAACAGGCGTTGCTAAGGGGACA
>JAOBYK010594555.1:0-11430 GCA_025434845.1 Phenganax subtilis | reverse complement strand
AACCGCGATGTTTTCGATAGTGATGACCAAAAAGAAGATGAAGAATATAGCAGTGAAAAAGAACAGAGCAGCAGCGAGGAAAGCGAAGACGGTGAGACCAGCGAAGACGAAGACGATTCCGACCCCTGGCGAACCGTGATACATGCAGCAGCGTCGATACTTTGTTGAAAGTACGAAGAACTAGTACAAGATTTTCAAAATGATGGATTTAATGAAATTGATGCAAAGAAACAATCGTTTTTAGCACTTCTCCCCCAACTGACAAAAGAACTAAGAGACGTTTATTTGGATCACTTACAGTGGATGTCAGAAATGAAAAAAGAACCTGTGCACAGAAAGATTATGGAAACTAATAAAAGATTCGTTGAAGAAGATTCTTTTGATCGTGAGGAAGCTGTTGTTAAACAGAGAAAATTTCTTTTCCCATGTACGTTACAAGAGAGACAGCAATTCCGTGACAGCAATGATTATGATAATGGAACACAATGTCCATTGAAAAACAAATTGTACTATCGTTAATGTGTTAGAATAAGGTAGTCTCATTACATAGCTTAAAAGCTGCACAGTTTGTAAACTGTTCTATTCAAAGCAATAAATTGTCCTAAACGTTATTTCCTGTCGATGTATTAATGCATACATATATACAACTTATTAGTTATTCTAATCGATTTTTCATAACTAATTTACACTTTTAAGATCATCCCAAGAGATACATTTTCAGAAATACATCTGAGTATAAAATATATGTACAAAAATTTTTTGTTCTATGCATAAGTAACGTGAAAAACAAACTCAACAAGGTAATGAACTTTAATTATTTAAAAATTTTTCTAATATTTCCTTTCTCAAGGAGTCTTTTAACATTTTAGAGGATACACATGCTTTTAGTTCATGAGAGAGGGAATTCCATGATATGGCTGCTCTATACAGAGATGACTTTTGGCCCGTAGCAGTTCTGAATTTTGGGACGTGAATATCCTTCGCTTGCTTGGTGGTGCGCCCACTTTGATGTCCCCTTCTGCTAAATCTTTCACTTAAATAAGCGGGTGCTATACCTTTATGCACTTAAAAGCCACAACAGCATTGCATAAATAAAGTTCTTTCCCCACTGGAAGCTACTTCAGCTCCTTCAAACACGGAGTAATATGGTCATATTTGAGCGTCCCTGTGACTACACACGCTGCGAAATTTAGGGCACATTGCATCTTTTTTATATTGTTGACTGAGGTAGATGACCAAACAGAGGAACAGTAATAAAGTTTGCGGAAAATTAGCTTTCTTATAATGCTAATTACTATCTCACGATTAAATAAATAGCGAATTCTATTGATTTGAAACAGTATGTTTAAACAAGATGATACCACATTGGTCACGTGGTTATCATAGGCCATTCTTGAGTCCCAAGTCATCCCAAGATCTTTTGCCTCGGTAAGTGGTTGTAACTCTTTTCCCATCAGGTTAAATGTTAAGTCGCAGGGTAGTCGTGTCAATAATTGGGATACACCGAACAGCATAACTTTCGTTTTTTCTAGGTTTATCAAGAGGTAATTTGAGCAGCACCACTCAAACACCGCTGGAAGGTCTTGATTCACCTTAACTACTGCATCTTCTAACTCCATTAGAGTGAATGCCAGAAATAGCTTGGAATCGTCCACATAACACTCTGTATTGCAGTGATTACATACTGTAGGTAGTTCATTTGCATACAAATCCAATAGTAGAGGACCTTGATCTTTGCGGTACACCATGGTTTATACTAGATCAATCGGAGAGGGTTGAGCTAATACGTACAAATTGTTGTCTTCCAGTTAGGTAACTTCTGAACCATGCTACCGCTGCAGGTGATGCTCCGACCTTTTCTAGTTTTTTCAGAAGTGTCTCATGATTTATACTGTCAAAAGCCTTGCTTAAGTCCAACAGTACAAGTACTGTAATCTTTTTACTATCCATTGCATTTAAGATGAAATCATTGACAAATATACTAAACCCCGTAGAGTGATTCTTCCTATTCCCACTTTGGTCCCTTGTTAGTATATTATTTTCAGTCAGGTAGTTCGTAAACTGTTGGAGGGCCATTCTCTTACACACTTTGACGGACGATTGTATCAGGGATATAGGGCGATTGTTGGTAGCCAATTCGTGGTCACCTTCTTTAGGGTGGGGAATAACTTCTGCTATTTTCCAGTTATGTGTTAAGGTAAAGGTTTCAAACGAATGGTTAATAATATGTGTTAGCAGAGTTAGAATGTTAGGCAAACAATCTTTGTAAATTTTTAGGGGAATCTCGTCAGCACCCGGAGATTTATTTCCAGGCATTTTCATAATGCACATCTCAAGAGCTTCCATCGTTACAGGTTGAAAATAAAAATGTTCTAAATCGAACACCTCCATAGTGGTAGCATGAAATTGAGTGTTCAAATTAAATTCTGCAACAAGTTTTGTTACAGAGTTTATTGTTCTTTGGCCCACCGAAGTAAAATATGCGTTAAATTCATCCTCTGCCGCCTTATGGTCTTTAAAAAAATGTAAAATATTTGGTGTTTCACGAGCCGTAGGGGAGACGCTTCGGATTGCCTTCCATAACTCGCCAGGTTTGCCTTTGCATTCTTTAATCTTACTATGAACGTAATCGACTTCCGTTGCTTGCAACATGTTTCTCACTTCTTTCCTTTTTGTCTTAACAGCTGTGGAATCGCTTTTAGCTTCTGTGGTCCTAGCTATTTTAAGTAATAGATCACGAATTTTCATTGTTTCTTTTATGGCAGGTTTAATCCAGGGTTTCCCTTTGTGCTTGAACCTCATCTCCCAAATCGGAGCATGGCGTTCAACTACTTGGTCAAAAAGAGAATTAAAGGCATCTACCTTGTCGTGTAGGTCATCAACGTTCTATAAAATATCCCACGGAATTTCTGAAACGTCCTTATCAAAGTCCACCGAACTATAGTGTTTGTAACTTCGAGTTTTAAAATTTGTAGCCTAGAGCGTTGGGTTGTTTCACGTTCAATGTTATAATTACGGGGAACGGTCACTAATTGAGGTGCATATGACATCACTTTGGATAATCAAATCTTGCGAAGTAGTTAAAACCACGTCTAATAATGTGTCCGAATTGGCCGTTACTCTGGTTGGTTGGGAAATCACTTGTGTCAAACTAGGATGTACAGAATTTTTCAAGACAGACAGATTCCGGTCTACTAGACAACATGTCACAGTGTAGATCCCCGGCAATAAAAACTTCTTTGCCGAGAGATAGAGCATAAGTCAATGATGGAGATAGGTTGTCAACGAGACAATCCAACTGTGTATCAGGTGGCCGATATACGACACATACGATTATCGATTTCAATTCGGCATGTTGTATTTTTAGCCACAATTGGTGAAGGCCACACTCGGATATTTTAGAAATAGAATTTATGACCTCAGTTTTCAAGTTTGTGCGTAAATAAGCGCACATACCTCCGCCCTTCTTGTGCTTACGGTCAAGTCTATACACCCTGTATCCTGGTATGTTTATTTCTCTATTCGCAACTGATGAATTCAGCCAAGTTTCAGAAATGGTAAAAATTTGAATGTCATTTTGCAATATATACTGTTCAACCTCCACGCGGTTAGTTCTGTTCCTCAAGAATCTGACATTTAGATGGGCAAGTTTAATCTTTCTTAGAGAAAAGGTCTTTGTTGTTGGCGATGAGTGCGGCGGGATACTGACACAATTTGATATATTTCTTCCGCGATTTGATTTGCGCAGTTTATTAGCATTGTTGAATATATTAATACTGTTTGAGAATAGGTCTTTGGTCACTTACGTTTTTACAGGGAGAATGGAAGTGTGTCGTGGAAGGTAGGGTTCCTGGATTGGAGTTGTTTCAGTATTGGGCAGGAATGTTATATGAGACGTGAGGATCGGGACGTATGCGATATTTTTGAGCAGGTGTATTTACTAGTTCCGGAAGTTAAACCATAGTTCCATAGGTTGATGGATTCGTGGGAATCGACATTAATGGCGGAGGATGCATTATAGGCCGGGCCATGGGTGAAAAGTTGAAGGTTTTAAAGGGGGCAGATGACCAGAGTATTTTGGACAAGGGGGTAAATTAGCATTTTTCTGTGAGTCCTGAGGGTAGGACCAGGAAGCGATGGGGTATCGAGCTTGGCTATAACGGCGAGCGTGGGAAAAATTGTGCGAAAAGTCACTGCTAGAACCTTTTATACCCAGGCCTTTTCTCATCAGGAATGGACATAGGACCAAATATTTTGGTTTCATTTGGTTCGATAACTTCATTGCAGACTCAGAGAAATACTCGTGTCGAAAATTACAGCTGTACCTCTCCAAACAAAAGCCTCTTCTTAAAAAAGGGCATGCGACAAGATGCTTGGGTACTGGATTGGTTCGCTTTATTTCGTGAGGGACTAGGTGTCTTGTTCGAAAAATTGCCGAATGTTATACTAGCATTGGGCAGATTACTCGTGGGAGAGTCGTGGGGCCTTTTTGATTTAGCCTCCACTGTCGGGGATTTTGAATGGCGAACAGAGCATCTATTGTTCTTCGGGTTTGTTAAACAAATAACTGAATCACCGTTTTTCCGGTGTATGTCCGTATCAATTGGGTTACTGGCATCCAAAATCTCTTGCCGATCTTTTGCCAAAATTAGCATATCATCAGAAATGTTAATTGCGGGTCTTAGGTGAGTTGGATCTTTGCTATTGTTATCACAGTTCCTGTCGATTAGCTTGGTTATGTTGAAAATTAGCTTTTCGAAGGCAACTAGCGTTGGTTTGAACTAATACGTGTAGTCAGCCCTGGCAATGATATTTTTGCTCCTAAAGATCCCTTCAACTAATGCCACTGGAGTGAGATAAGGTAGCCTGCTGCACGTGTCCTAATTCGGCCCGATTGGCCTTTTCGGCCGCTTGGCGGGACCATTTGGCCTTTTTGGTCCGTCTATCGGCCTTTTTGTCCGGCTTATTGGCCTTCGTGGCCTATCCATTTTTCTATATGGCCTCTTTGGCCTTACTGGAATGCATATGGTCAGTTCGGTCGCGTATACTATAGCCATTTGGTCCTTTGCTCGCCTAAATTAACATCTGTACGTACGCCTACTTACGCAAAAGCTGAATTATGTCATTCACTTCCAGTGGCACATGACAAAGTTGCGATGTCACCTCTGCAGCTATATAAGCGGGTTAAGCTACTTACCATCTTCACTGAGTCACCAACTAAAGACTGGGTGAAGACTCGGTTAACCTACACTCTGCAAATGACTTTTACGTGATGTAAATCTAACTATTACTAAAGCAATAAACGCTGGCCATGCAGCGAAAGACAACGGAACCCCATGCTGTGCAACTTGCAACATATCAACAATCCATGGAAATTCACCAAGTTCGACGTCATAGAGATGGAATCCTAAGCCCTCTACAGATGGTCTCCCGTTCACTGATGACGTCACCAAAAATGCGAAATATGCAATGATATTCATCGAAGAGAATCATTGTGAGTTTTGAGTTGCAAATCACTACAAATCATGCGTAAATTAACTCAAATTTCATGTTTATTTTCTTAAATGCAAGTTCATTTGAGAGTTTATTCATCAAACTAGAACGCTGTTTATTAACAGTACATAGAACTCTAAAAAAGTTCGCGTACATTTTGTTTTCAACGCATATTCCTGGGTCTTATCATGTCACAAAACTTCAATGAGGAGCTTTTCTATTTCCAAAATCTCCAGCTATGCTTGGAAACATCGTTCGAAAAATTGAAAAATTTGAGAAGTGTTATGTTAACGAGCACGCCAGTCGTAACTGACGTATTAATTCAATGAAACTTAAAGGAGGAATATTAAATTCTAAACGCCCCTCATCAATAAATTGTGCGACATGCTTAAACTAAATATTACACTGGTCTAATAATATTCATTAACAGTAGCCCAGGGGCTCTAGAAGCTTTTTAAAGTTGAGGGTGTCCAATCAGGGGGCATGTTCCCCTAGAAAATTTGGAATTTTTATCTTTCTTTTCTGTTTTTATATACTTTTTAAACCTTTTAAAAAAAGCAGCGTTTCTTTGGAACACTTGTTGGAATTTGCCATAATTTGAGTTTTCTGCGTCGACAGGACCAGGGAACAAACCGTAAAAACAAGAATTCTTCTGGGACAAGGAAATTTAAAAGTCCAGCTCAGTACGACCTTTTTATTTGCAAAATACTTATTGCAAATAACTGAGAAGACGTACTTTACTGACAAACAGCACCGACTACCGATTCGACTAAAACTTGCTTATTTTGCGGGTGTCCTGCTTATGTAGGACACCCACTGTCTGAAAAGTGCGAGTGTCCGGACACCCGGACACCCGCTGCTCCCAGAGCCCCCGCAATAGCCCAATTTACAATAAATTTGTTCTTCGAATTAATGAATCAGTTCTCATGAGACTAAAAAAGCCCAACAACAACCACAACTTTCATCGCACCTGCTGCTCATTCACTCAGTGATCATGTTATTTCAACGTATATTACTACTTAAGTTATCTCTCATGATTATAGTTCTGGAAATTTGCTTTCCGGACTTGCAAGAAACACTCCTCGGCTATTAGAAACATTTTAATTGTGAGCGATCTTTTTCCTGGAACAGTAAGGGAACAAAGTGCATTGGATCCTCCAGGAGTAACACGTGCAGTTATTCGTGGCTTGGGCGAGAATTTGTGTTTTGTCATGAAAGAATATGACAACATCACGTACCTTTGGAGAAAATAAAAAAAAACCTCCTCACTTTCAGATTCTATTGAGAAACTTTCCCCAGATGTCTTTGTCCCCCTCGCTGCTCGAATCTTATCTCCAATCAAACCAGCTGCAAACGGGATCACCAAATGCCACTTTGGGTCTTCGACATTCTCCACAAGAAAATGATCATGATTTGCCATATCCTCAACCAAATATGAAGCTGTGAGGAATTCTTGCAGTGTCAAATGTATCAAACAAAAGAAATTCTGGCGTTTGTGTGGTAACTTGTGAAAGAACCCACAATTTGATATACCACCAAATTCTTCACTTGACGCTGCGGTAAAATTCAACTCTCCCTTCATAATTCCATCAAAAGCCAACTTTTTCAATCTCACTAAGTCGTCTAAGAGTTCTTTAGGAAATGACCCAATAAGATAATCGTTTCGCCTTTTCTTCTGGGATTTGTATAATGGATGGTGCCTAAACAGCAACACCTTTGTGGCTCTTTTGTACAGTTCAGTTATAGTTATCGGTGCATCACTTTCAATATGAGCCGCGCCATGTAACTGCGAAGCAGTTTCCATACCTTCTTTCAAAGTCAAACAAACGATATAGCTGTTCACAGGTATGTAACACAAGCTACGCAGTTCAGCTGATCCATTAATCACATTCCAAATAAAGTCGCTCGTTTCAAAGTCATTTTGACAAAATTTGGAAACATTTTCCTTGATTTGCTTCTCAAAAAATCCTAAAATCTCTACGCTTCTATCAAAGCGCAGATCTTGCAAAACGTGCTGGGCAGTGGGTCGCGACGTCGTCAATATCGTAGCACCTCGAAGCAATCTACCCCGTATACTAACATGGTGAAAAGTGAAAACACTGGCATATTTTTATTTGGACAGTTAAAAGCCGAGCATAAAACTTCATTTTCAACATCAAGATCATCTAATCCATCAAAAATAAGAACGACTGCACTTGGATTTGACAAAATGAATATATATACAGATTCAAAGTCACTCGATGGTAACTCAACGCCAAATTCGCCATATTCCAGCATTTCTCGAAGACTAAGATCTTTGTTGTTAAGCACTCAAAATTGAAGTAAAATTACCATTTTATGAAACCAAAAGTCGTCAGCTTTTGCCTTCCACTGCTGCAAAAGCTTTCTTGTCAAAACTGTTTTGCCGATACCCGGTCGACCTACCACAAGTATTGTGCGTGGGGATGATTTAATCGCTGGCCCTTGGGTTGGTTTAAATATGTCGGCCGTGCTCGTCAGTTGAATAGTTTCTTTAGGAGTTTCAAGATGAGCTTGGTATATCCCATGCCTGTTAAAAGCTTTCGGATAAGCGTTTATATGTTCTCTGCCTTCTTGAATCACAACATTCACGTACATGTCTTCGAGTTTCCGCAGCGAGATTTCGTCACCAAATTCATCAATTATTTGAAATAACTCTTGATGCTCGAATCTCTCTCTTACTTTCTTGACAAATTTTCGAATTCTCTTTCGCTTCCTCAACAAATACATGGTGCAAAATTCTTGGTCGGTGGCAAACTTCCCGTCGTTGAAGGCCATTCTCGCTATGTAGCCAAGTTCCATAAAGGTCAGCACAACAATAATCACATCTGCAGTTGCAACGGCGTTGACCAACGCTGTACTTTCCGTACCAGTGGGATTCGTGCAGTTGATAGTAGAATTTGAAGGATTACCATGACGGGACGTAGTGGTAAATTGTTTTCGAAAGCGAGGACAGACAAAATTTTCAGGGATACTGGCTTGGTAAAAAATCCCTACGGCACATACCAACGGTACTATACGACATATAACCAAGTGAACGATATAAATGAAGAGGGTCGAAAAATGACCTAAGCATTCGCGAACTTCAAGCGGATTGTGTATCGACGAAAAAAGCATGTTTTTCATTTCCATCGTCATCGGGTCTGTTCTCATAGTCATATTTCTCAACTCGAGATTTCACTAAATAACTGTAAACAATACTTAACGCAAGTACTACTACTATACCAAAGTTCATGCTGAACATAACATTAATCGACAGGCTCAATCGAAATTTCTCTTCATAAGCCTGAGAACATTTCACTTCGACGAATTTTCTCAAAGCTGTATCTTTTTGTTTTGAGATAGTCGCGTTGTAGCATTGGACTGATGTTGTATTAAACGGCGGGACACTCGAAATGCTAGTAACTATGACTCCAAATAGTCCAAAGAACGTCAGCAAGATAATGCCATAGGTATTAAAACTCTTTCTAGGTAGATAATCGACCCAATTCACCATGTTGATAGGTGATTTAAGCAACAGATAGTTTACTTTATTACTGCCATGATTATAAGCGAAGAAGTCAGTGTAACCACTGCAGTGAAACGAAGAATGAAAACCTGATCCTTCGGTTATGTATTGATATTACTTTGAACTTGAGACCACTTGAGACGCCGAGAAGTCATGTTGTTTGCCAAGGCCTGCAAAACCTTCAAATGTTCAAAACGTTCGTTCGATTGGAACTCCGAATAGGATCTTCTTTTTTCAGTGGTTTCGCTGTTTCATAAACCATTCTGGCATTGCCAGGTACGCAAACGATTCATAATTTTTCGTTCCAGCCGAATTAGCAATTAAATGAGACTTACCTGAAAGTTGAAGTTTGATTGTCAGTTATTGGACAAGGAAACTGAGGAATCACATGAGATATGCGCGCGCAGATCAAATGTTCAATATATAAAGCCATGAGTGATTACAAGATGTAACCAAAAACTAGGGTTGGTAAAATCACAAGTCCTTTACATTGGTATAGAGAACGTAAAGGGTGGGTGATTCCTCAGTTTCCTTGTCCAATAACTCATAGAATTACAATAAACCTTCAACTTACAGAGCCTAAGACTAATCACAAGTGCAACTGTACGCGACGGAGGTCTGAAAAGCAGACTGACATTAAAAATAGTTTACGAGGCGTGTATGGGCCTCATGAACAATATGAAAAACAAACATAAGCATATTATCTCAAACAAGAGAAAACTTAGTACAGTGCTGTGATGCAAAACAAATTGATACTACTGGTTGTTGCACCCCACCTTACTTATCTCAGCAGCTTGAAAATTTTTTGAAGATGAAATAACGTTCAAGACGAGCATATGTGATTCACGTTTCGCGGTAAACGGCAGTGAAAGTGTGTCAATGACAATGGATGCCACACGATGATCAAAACGTCCAACCAGTCTATTCTTGTGTGGTCATCTCGGAGTTGCTATAAATGTAGGTGTAACTTATGCGTTACATCAGGAACCCACTTTAGTACAAGCAAAGTTCAAGGCTAGGTCTTGCTCTTGGACCTGCATGTTATCAACATCATGGTTCATGTTTTGTCGCAATTTATAGCTTACTACTATGGCACAATTAGAGATATTCCCAGGGAAAAAATCTTTAACATTCAGATTAGAGGCGTCCGAATAATCACAAAAACTGAAAACGATTAAGTAGCCGCACAGGGAACCAGATAAGGGTTGAGGCCAGCTGGGCACCCCCCATGCACTGGGTTTTATTTTTGGGATTTGATCATGAAAACAGCTGGGCAGTACAGCGTATATAATGACTGATCAAGTAAAACAGTTCTTGTTCACAATTGTTCACAGTCACCTTGGACTTCGAGCGGCTGTGATAAATTGTCAGCAATACATTGAGATGTTATATTAAGGCAACATCACCAAATGGCCAAAATACCAATGGCTAACGAAGTTGCAATAAAATTGCAATAACATGACATACGGCCATTTCAATCAATCAGTGGCACTCATATCATCACGCGATACTTGTTTAATTTCATTTTAAATAAAATCAAATAAGAGCAAACGATTAGTCTGATCCCGCTCATTTGGGCAATCCTCCAGTGACATAACTGCAAAGACTCGTTGTGATTGCTTTCTTTTAGAGTAATGCATTCGAGATATACAATATTACTAGAACATTGTTATAAATACTAGAACGTTTACTAAAACATTGTTATAAATGGCGCCAACAGCTAGGTCTGAGGCAATCATTATTCACGTTGCCAAGGTAAAAATTGGCTGGAGTTTAAGCATTTTTCTCGAATAACACGACATAATGCGATGTCAAAACAGCCAGGAGAGCTGATCACAGAAGGATCTACAGCAGTATATTTGCTAAATGAAATCTGTGTGCACAAACTTGAATGACCAGGCATGGGTTTTTAGCACTGGCATATGAAAAACGTTTAAAATACAGTAAGTAATCTACATATATGTGCTACATCTGGAGAACGCTTGTCCGAAAAAACTCAATGCAACTGCATCACATGCACCACCGCTTTCGAACCGGAAAGTGGATGTTTAATATGACCCACAGGGGCCGGTTGTATGAAACTTTTAACTACATTTTAACTACGTCTTTGTGGTCAAAAAGTAGTTAAAGCTTAAACAGGCCATTTTGATTGGTTGACATTCGTATTTAACTATAGTTAACTCCAACAACGTTTTTATACAACCGGCCCCATGCAGGTCTACATAGTAACGCAGGTTCGAATACAACCATGGTGTCGCAAGGTCTCAAGGCAATGTCTACCCAGACCTGTTCACGCTACAGTACCGCAAGCTCACAGTAGTTAACTTTTTTTTCTTTTTTTTTGAAGGCGCGGTGGCTAAGCTTGCCATTTAGTATAAGCTACTATTACGAATTTTCGCTGAGTCAGCAAA
>JAOBYK010594444.1:0-11432 GCA_025434845.1 Phenganax subtilis | reverse complement strand
GATTTGCATTAATAAATCATAGTAATAAAGTCGTGTACTTGTGCGGCTGTTCCCATTATTTTTGGCCAGGATTGTAGGTTTAAATAATGGAAGTCCATGGGTAGGCACTATTTTCCTGTCCACATGAAGTTGCTGAATAAACCAGGGTAATTCCATGCTCAATTCCAAGATTGATGTACTGACCACCACATTTTGATGAAACAGTTACCTCTTTTGGTGTCATTAAGAGAGTCCGGGCATCTTTTGTTAAGGTATGATGCTTTCTTAACAAGTCTAAAGATCGTTCAGTGCAACTTGTTGAAAACAGTGTTTTGTTTCCCGAGATACCAGTTCCTGATTGAATGATCTTAACCTATCAGCACCATTTTCGTGTTCTTCACCACAGCTGGACGAGCATTACCAGCAGTAAATTTTCTCTAATTCCTCCAATATGCCATTTATTGAAGTATCCTGAAATATGTAGGACAGTTTGTTCCACTTTTCTTTCATTCATATTTTAAATGCATAAAAATACAGTATCTGTAGACATTTGTTGCATTTTGTTAAATCGAATGAACCATTAAGTCGCAATGTGCCCTGATATGTTCTACTTTATTCTTTTACTAGCCTAACGCCTGACAATTTTACTCATCAACCTAGAGTCTTGCAAGTTAATGGGTTAAGTTGCAAAACTCTCCCTTGACAGAGCGAAATTGCCCAGTGTTAGACACTGTAAAAGAATAAAGTAAAGTCCGTATTAAGGTCCTAGTGACTAAAAAATGCATGTGTAATTTTACTTGCTTTCAGAATATGGTAAAATATAGCATAAAAGAAGTCATAGTGGAGATGAAACCGCAGCAATGCAGTATGCTCAATGAAGAGGGACACAGTGTGACTTAAACACAATGTGATGATGTGCGTAACATTGGTTATTGCCTGCGTGATGTGTGTATTTACACCTTTTGCCCATCATTAAAAATAAAACAATGTTCAATTTGGTAATGCGCACGTACATTAATGCAACATAGAATTTCAATAACAACAAAGCGAAACTCAAAAGTTCACAAAAGTAAATTCAATAGCAACGCCTCATTGATTATGCAAGGTAAGTGAAGTTCAATAATAAAAACTGGAGAACCATTAAGCACCAAGGTTCCTTTCTGCCAGATATAAGGGATTCCGACATAAGTAAATCTAATGCCAATAAAGAGAAATGTATTTTCAATTTAGTTGGGTAGAGAATGAGATACATTTCTCCTTATAGAAATGTGAGTACCGAAGCTTCAAATGCGTTTGCGTTCACACAACAATGTTCGTCAACAAATGGCAAATTTGCCATAGAAAAAGTATTTTGGGTTACGAAATTCCAAAACGTGTATGTATTTTAATGTGACGCAGTCTAGTGAGTAATGAACATTGTTGTGTGAGCGCAAACGCCTTTGAAGCTTCGGTACTCACATTTCTATAAGGAGAAATGTATCTCATTCTCTACCCAACTTAATTGAAAATACATTTCTCTTTATTGGCATTTAATTTACTTATATCGTAATTCCCTTTTATCTTGCAGAAACGAACCTTGGTGCTTAATGGTTTTCCAGTTTTTGTTATTGAACTTCCCTAAGCGTGCATAATGAATGAGGCGTTGCTATGGAATTTACTTTCGCGAACGATTGAGTTTTGCTTTGTTGTTAATGAAATTCTACGTTGCATTAATGTAAGAGCGCATTACCAAATTGAACATTGTTTTATTGTTAATGATGGGCAAAAGGTGTAATATGAAATATGGCCCATTTACTCTGTCTAATGCTAGACTATTCGTCTGTCACCAGTGATAAACCACTTGCAGTTAATGGGTCATCTGTCCATGCATATCTCTTGTTATCCATCTTAACCTATTAGCAGACAACGCACCTACAATGTGCCCTAATTTAGCACTTACTCTGTTTTGTACCATATAATTCTACTAATCGGAGTATTGGTGGTTAATGGTTTAACATGACTTTGAGGAGAAATACAGACTAAATAACAAACCCTATTGATTTTGATGCCTTGGGGCTTTAACGCACTTAAAAAGAAAAATACAAGGGTAAGAGACAAAGTAGTGGGGTCTTTGGCCCGATTGATTGTTGTGCGTAAACAGACTGAAGCTTTAAAGAGTTTAAATAGTGTCTGTCAACCTTCATGCTATGCAAGCCCAAATGTACTTCATGGCATGAGGCCTGGCCATTTTGGAAGTTCCTGCTTGCAATCCATAACATATATTTCAACCATCCTTTGAGTAGACTTGTCCTTTTTAACTTATAGTGGGAATAAACCCAAAATTTTTTTCTACACTTATTTTACTGCTATTGATTAAGGTATTATCAGTATTCGGAGTAACTTTAGAATACCGGGCCAAATGTAAATGTTCCGAAAAACGGGGTTACTGTGGCTACGCGGCTACAGCAGCTACTGTGGCCACGTGACTACTTTGGCTACAATAGCTACAGTGGCTACAGCGGCTACTGTGGCTACGCAACTCCTTTGGCTACTATGACAACTGTGGCTACTATACCTGCAATTACTATAGTTTCAGTTGCTACCTACTACTGTAGCTACAACAGCTACTTCGCTAGGTGGCTACAATTGCTAAGCCGGCTACGTCAATCAATACGTTTATATTTTATAATCTGCTTCTGACCGAATTTTACTTTCAACGTACGAAGCACACGTGGGAAAAAACTGCATATTTACGACACTTCTATACGGCACATCGTTGGCCAAAAGTTTGATATGACTACAGCTAATACGGCTAAGAAAGGCTTCCTCGCAACCATATCTACAACGCCTCCATGGTAACAGCGGCTGGTTCACCATCACACTTGTATAATCTTTTTCATTTCTTCGATGCTCCTAAATAATTCGCTATTTATAACAACAATATAATATCCATTAAAACTTCAATACTTCACGATCACTGAAAATATTAGTGACACTTAACAACATTATAATACATATTCCACCTGAATAAATCGCAACACTTCTCGCACTAAATTTCACATAATGCTATTACAAACTTCTTTTGAGAAGCATTAAAACAAGTCAAAATTAAACCGCTTAGCAAAAACAAATGTTGATAAAAAATTCCCCAAATTAACCTTATAAGCCATTTAAAGGAAAACATAAAACACAACAACATCCATTCAAAACAGTGAATTAACTTATAGAAGTTGTTTCTCTTGCAACTGGATCTTTGTCGATTGTGATATACCACGATGAATAGGAAGATCATACTTCTTAGCATACTCATCTCGATCAACCATGAAAACTAAATCACCTGGAAGATCCTTCTTTTTTATAAAAACAAGCGTCTCCTTCAGTGAATTTAGAGCGGCATGCACCTTCCAAATTAAACCACGATCTTTTTCCACCAAACTGCTCAAAGCATTCAAAACCTCTACATCTGATATCCCCTGCAATCGTCTGGGAGCCAACTGTTTAAAAGATCGTTTCGTAACAAAACGACCGGAAAAAAGCCAGATAGCCATCTGAATCGCTTCCAACGTTGGCTGAAGCTTCGGTGCCTACAAACTATTTGCAGTGATCTCATCTAAAAACTTAATAGACCCCACTTTGTTATAAAAAAAACACAACTAAATAAACTACACCACAAATTACCAAAACATTTGAAACACTACAAAACCTCACACTTAACAAAACAAACGGCTACTGCAGTTTAGAAAGCACCAATAATCAACAAAAAAACATATTATTTACATACAAAAGCCAAGCCTGCAAAGCCACATTGCTCTAACCTTGTGTCTGCTAAACTGCAAACCTGCCTTAAACTCTAACCTAACCCTAACCCTAATCCAAATCCTGACCATAACCCTAAACCAAACCGAAATCCTGATCGTTCCCCTAACCCAAACCCAAATGCTTACCCTAACCCCTAAATGATATACAATTCAACACTTACATCAATCACCATCTGTTTCTGAGATTCAACATAATCCAAAAGTAACAAAGATTTTTCACTGTATCGATACCCACTTCTTTAGGTGTAGCTCTTGGTTTACGACCACGAACAAGAGAACTCATAGTATGTGTTAAAACATGCAAGCAAACTGATATTCTCTCCAATAAGTCAACGCGCTTTGACTTTGGATGCAGTGCTCCTTCTTTGATCGCGTCAGTCACGGCTTCAATGAACTCTGCAGTTAATTTATCCAAGAAGTTTTTCGCACTGGGGCAAAATTCAAACACGTTTTTATTTAACTGAAAATTGTACATTTCTATAAAAACCTCTGTAAATGACTTTAACGGAACACTTTCAAGTGCAGCTCTTGCAGTCTCTGTTTCTTCCAGCAAAAGACGAAAGAAAACCGGGAACGAAACAAGAAATCGATCTAACAGACCATGTCCCTGATCCATACGACCAATCAATCGAGCGGCGAACAAAACTTGGGTTGAACCCATTATACAAAACGGAACATTTGCGAAGAATTCTCTCGTTGATTCTGTGGCATATCAAAAAGAAGTCCTTTCCCCTGAAAACAAGCTACACAGTAGCTGAATATCACCAGTGCCGTTTTCTTCATCGCTCTTGAGCAATTTGTTTAACACATCGTAAACTTCAGCACAACGCAAAAATGCTTTCCTTTGCTCAGCTATACATTTCACAAACCCAGACGAAGTCGATCACTCAACCATAAAATTGCCAAGATCAAAGCACTCTCACACAGCCAACAGTGGATCTGCATAACAAAGCCTCACCGCTTGTGACTTTCCTGTCGTTGGAGGTCTAACAACAACAGAATATAAATTTAAAGGCATACAATGGTCATCTGACAATGCGATAATCGAACTGTTCATACCAGCAACAAAGGCGGTGCTTGTTAGCAAACAAGAAACCATGTAGCCAGAGCATGAACTAGCTGACAATGCTTGATTTTCGATATAGCGGAATACCTCTGCTGGAAATATATCTTCGTAGGAAAATGGAATAGATATTAATCGCCGATGCAACTGTGACCACGTGTCTTCATGGTTTTTGCTAATTTTCGACACTTTTGACGACATAATTAACACCAATTTTTAGAGCAGATTATCAGTCACCTCACAGGCTACTGATGCTGGCAACTTGTTATCACCTTTAAGCCTAGTCCAAATAGAAACCGACAACAGCAAGCTTCAATGTCTGTGATTAATGTAGAGTAAAATATTTCTCGATCTGAATAATTTTTTTCTTCAACGATCAAAAACAAAAGTCGGAAGAGCGGCGCCGATATCAAAACCAGTTTCATTAACAATTCCACACGTGTAAACAAAATTAAATGATATAGTATGCATGCTCATTTAAACGTATAGGCCAGCCTGGGCTGGAATACAATTCCACTAGGACTTTTCATATTATTTAACCCCATAATTTTTAACTCTTTAAATAGGGGTACTTAATCATCCATTATATGGTCATTTTAATCATATAACACATATCCTTAACATGTTCAACTTATCTCAAAATATGCACCTTTACGAATTATCTATGAATGATTAGATTGCATGTGCAACATTCAAAAGCAATATAGACGCGCAACAAACAAAAGATTGAACTTTACTATAAGACCAAACATTGTAAAATCTCATGGGCTAAATAGAATGTGTTAACAATATGTAATAATCTCTGTTCGATTAGTTCAATTTCTTAACTATCAATGACTTGACGCAGCAACAAAATTTTTGCATATCTTGTTTTCAGTAACCTTTGGTAAGCCAAATACAAATTTTGTTATGTATACTGTGATACGAAAACGAACAATTGGGACTCGAGCAGAATTAAACCACCCATCAGTCAGTTAAAAAGAAAAAGAAACACAACGCTCAGCAGAAAAAGCAAGCAGTTACAATCGGCAATTGAAAACCAATCAATATATTACGTATGACAAATTTGTAAACAGCTACATGGTAAACAAAGATTGCTTTCTCGAGTGGCTTAAGCAACAAAATCTTATCGCTTCACTAAAAGACTGTCCTCATTGCAATCAGCCGATGAAATGGACAAAAACAAGTGATAGATCGGATGGTTACAAATGGGAATGTCGCCAACAAAGCACTGCAAAGCGTCACAAAGTTGAACTAACTATAAGACATAAATCGCTGTTTGAACACAGTAATCTAACTCTTGAAGAAGTTGTCAGTTGACATATTAGTGGTGTTGTGGCTTGACTGAAAATCAAATAGCACATGAACTTCAACTAAGTTCTGGCACTATAGTCGATTGGGCAAACCTCTGTAGAGAAGTATGTGAAGTCATAATCATGGAAAGAAGTCAACCTGTCGGCGGAAAGGATATTTCAGTTCAAATTGATGAGTCAAAGATAGGCAAACGTATGTATCATCGAGGACATGTTGTAGAAGGCCAATGGGTTTTTGGAGGCATCGAAGAGAAATCAAGAAAATGCTTTCTATTTACAGTCGAAGACAGATCCGAGGCAACTTTGCTTCCTATTATCAAGACATGGATAAAGCCAGGATCAACAATCATCTCTGGCTGTTGGAAAGGTTACACTAATCTAGAAAAACATGGCTACACACACATGACCATTAATCATTCGAAGGAGTTCGTAAACGACGATGGTGACAACACGAATAAAATTGAAGGCCACTGGAGACAAATGAAAAGCAGTCTACTCACACACGGACGAAGAAAATGCGATTACACGTCCTACCTTTCTAATTTTTATGGCGGTGCACAAATAACGCCAAAGATCTATTTTCTGCTTTTCTGAAAGACATCAAATATACCTATAATCCAAACCAAAAACAAACATAATCATAAAAACTTATAACTTGTTCTTTAACAACTTATTTCAGTTATTTTAATTTAATAAATGAAGAATATACATTCTTAATGTGTAGCTGGTGACCAGTAGCCACACAAATGTGTACTTTCTTGAAGCCGGGTGTAGTAAAGTTATACCCCGTATTCATTTGAGGTATACACCATGTATATTTTTTATTGCAAAGCTTTCGGTCTGTTAGCCCGGATTGAAAGGATTGATACGTCACTTTTAGATCACAATTGTCGTGATAAAACAAATACTGATAGTGTTGTTTCGCCATGCAAAACTACAAAAATATCATTAAGGTATTGTTATATTGTGAACTTTCCACCGGCAATAAATACTTCCTTAAATTCTGATACTGATGTTTATTAATCCAACCTTAGCATTACATAAACTAACCCTTAAAATAACTTCTAAAATAAACTGCAGAGCATTCAAAGATACAATAACAATTACAGTATAAATAGTATGGCAAAAACACTCAGTGATTAAACCAGTCGATTTGACTCCTCCATAGATATGTCTTTCGGATCAGCTTATTTTACAAGTACTAACAATAAAAATAAGCGCAGTAAAGAAGCTATTTTTTTACTAACCTTATTTGCAAATGAATAGTATCTCCCGGTAAGAAAAAACACCAAAGTTCGAATACAGAAATACGAAAAGTTGGTTTGCTGACAAATTAATGTTTACAGACGCACGTGTTTGTGAGGAAATGTTATGAGGCACCGAAGCGGACAAAACTGCTGTGTTGCAAAAATTCATGCTGTGTTTGCATGTCCATGATTATTAATATATAACCATTCAGAACTCAATAATAAGAGTTTTTAACTCAAAAAACATTCAAAACATCTAAAATATACGTAATATAAGCAGGAATTTTTTCATATTGCGAACCATTGGGTATTTGCGTAAATTTGTGCTAAGCGCAAATATTCATGCTAATGCAAATATTCATGCTAATTAAAATTCCTAAATTTGTCCCGCAACGCACCTGAAACTTCTTGGGTGATCCCGCACATGTAAACCACTGATGTAATCACAAAAAGTCGATTATATGAACCAACTATCAAAATATGGCTGTGGGGAATAATTTCTCTAATTTTTTGGACATTCTAAAGGGAATTCTTTCTGAAATGCAATGCATTTTTGAGGAAGGGCCACAAGTTTATAACCGAACAGCTTCCTTGGACGCACTTGAAATTTTGTCAGTGAAAAGGGATGAAGCATGCGACACGTTGATTGTTTTGCTCAACGGTCTAAATCCAGAGCATGAGAATGGATTGTGGGAAATATTTTTTGGACTCCTACATACTTTCTACTTAATAAAACAGTATATTAACGAAGAAATTAATCAACTTCAGAATAAGCAAAACACTGTACACCCTCCTAGTGCTGCTATAACCTCAACTAGAACAGGTGTTGGTCATCCTCGCTATGAAATTAATGAAGAGCAGGTACTGTTCTTAAAGTCCAAGCATTTTACATGGAAAAGAATTGCCGAAATTCTTTGTATTTCTGATCGAACCCTGCGAAGAAAAACACAAATTGTCTGTGTTTGAGGATAATTTTTCACTAATATATCTGAGAATGAGCTTCGTGAAATTGTGGAAAATATTCGCTCCCTTACTCCTAACATTGGTCAATCTCGTTTACTTGGGGCCCTTAGATGCAAAGGCACAAGAATTCAAAGATGGAGAGTGAGACACTGTCTGAGAAATTTAGATCCAGTGGGTACTGCATTACGTGGTCATGTGGCAATCTATAGAAGAAAATACAATGTACCATACCCTAACTATTTATGGCACCTGGATGGTAATCACAAACTGATTGACTAGAGAATGGTTTTGCATGCCTGCATTGATGGTTTTAGCAGGCTGACTATATATTTGTCTTGCAAAAACAACAATTTAGCATCGACTGTCTTTTCTTTATTTGAATGTGAAGTTTCTACGTATGGCTTCCCAAAGAAAATAAGAACAGATCATGGATTGGAAAATGTTCATGTGGCAAGGTACATGCTTCAGCACCGAGGGACAAATTGTGGCAGTGTCCTCACAGGAAGATCTGTTCACAACATTCGAGTAGAGCGTCTCCATTGGGATGTATATTCTGGTGTTCTCAGCAATTATGCTTTACTTTTTAATTTTATGGAGGAGGAAGGCTTGCTAAATATTGAGAATGAGGAACATTTGCTTGTCCTGCAAGTTGTTTTTATTCCACACATTAACAGGAGCCTTGAAGAATTTGTGAAACAAAGGAATAGCCATCCTGTAAGTAGTGCAAGGCATCAGAGTCCTGAGCAAATGTTCATTGCTGGTTACCCGAATGTTGCTCCTCATATTCATGAACATTACAACCCAACTGCAGCCTCTAATGGCACAATAGGTGCAGGTATTGCAGACGATGACATTCCAGAAACTGAATTTACTATTGAAGGTGAAGATTATTTAGTACTTAAGATTTTTGTAGTTTTGCATGGCGAAACAACAATATCAGTATTCGTTTGAGGTATACACCATGTATATTTATTGTTGCAATAATATTATACATGGTGTATACCTCAAACGAATACTGATATTTAGTACTTGTTTCACAAACTGAACTCGCAATTCCTAACAATGTCAACAGTCAACAATTCCTGACAGATGATGGCAATCATGGAATTGATCATTTTGTTTCATGCTTACATATCATAAATGAACAGCACAGTCGTTAATATGGGAGTTTAAGCAAATAAATTGACAAACTTGGAGACTTTACAACTTACAAAGTAGACGCTCCTCATTCTCCAACATTAGTATTGTCTGTAATATAACATGCGAGTGCTCGTCAAATAATTAAAATAATATTGAAATTTGGTGACTGCCAAATAGTGCATTGAGAGCAGTCCAAGGTTTAAATGGGTGCATTTCAATTGGCAGATGTTGGGTATTTTTCCAAATATGCCTAACTGGATGCAATTTGAATTTTAAGTTGTACATGAGAACAATTGTTTAAGTATTCTACATTATTCTAATTTTATGAGGTGCACTTCTCTATGCTCGATTATAGGAGGTAAGGATAATGAAATGCCAAGTTCAACCTTAAAGAACACAACGATGATTTAAAACAAAATTCAATAGCTCTAATTTATTACCCACAGAAATATAACACTGTGCTGTGTTTAAACAATGTCAAACTCCCTAAAGCTCCTCTCTCGCAGCAAACAACTGAACTCTTCACATAACTCATTGTAAGACTGGTACATTGTGGGAAGTTCTAAGCTAGGCAAACATGGGTGGGCAATAGGTTGCCTTGCTAGCCCATCAAGACAAACAAAATGAATTTCTAAACTGTCACAAACTATAATATCGCTGCCCGTTGCAAGCTGTAAGAATGCTGTAAGTGCACCTTCACGTAAGCTTTTAACAAATTTTTTCAAATGATCTAAAGTGACTCTTTCAGCATCATTTGAAGGATTGGCAGACAAAAGTTTGAGTACCTTCGAATTCTTAGGACTAACTGACTTGTCCTGAATCATTCTTTTCAAATCTACAACTGACCAAAAAGGGTCGAACACTGTTAAAGATTTCAAAATTGCAGGCCCACAAGCTGCTATATATTTTGGTCTTTGAAGTATTTCTTGATGAGCAAGCTGAAATATTATGTCTGCAATGTTTTCTTCACTAGGACTACGAACGCACTTGTAACTACTTAAAAAGTCTAATGTATCCTCATCTTGGCTATTGAACTTTCCATTAAGACAATTGTCAATAATTTGTTTCTCATCTGCCCACACATAAAGCTTAAAAGAATCTAGTATTAGATCATTAGGCACCTTTTCCTCCCCAAATAAGCATAATGCAACAAATGCCAGAGACAAATTTAGGGGAAAATATCCCACACTGGTATACCCAAAAATTATAACTCGAGCCACTGCTTGCCAATCATTACTTTGGAAATCATGTCGAATGCTCGGAACTTTTTCTTTTGCACTGACTGCCAAAGACATAGAATGATTGCCAAAATAGAGTCAGAATTTCTCTGACAACTCCTGTACCTTCCCCCTTTTCAACAATGCCATTACTTGCCATAACTCGAAGATTAAGCTTAAAATTAAGTAATTCTTTATCCTCTTACTCTTGTAAGATGTTCTTCATAACATTTATTCTGTGAACTAGCACATCTATCTCTGCTTTGGTCTCATCATCAGTCAAATCTATTGAAACAACTGAAAAGTAGTAAAGAACTGAGTATTTTAAAACAATCTTTATATCCTTTTAACATTTTATCTGAATCAGAAGACTAAATATGAAGCAGAAATGAGGTATTCAAATACATGCACGTTTAAAGGCAACGTTGTCATGCATTTAATGTTTACTTACCTGGAAGTGTTTCATCTAGTTCAGCAGTGAACAAGGTCTCAGTTTCAGTAACTGCCTCATTTGCAGTTACAAATGTCTGTGATTGGAAAGTACGCTCCGTTACCAAAGCCGCAGGTCGGGTAAATGTTTCAGCAATAACTTCCTGACTTGAAGCCATTTGACTGCCATCTTGATTGGATACAACCAGGTGTGTCGCTTCATTTTGGGTTGATATATTCCTGATCAGTTAAGTCACAAAAACATAAACTTATCAAGTGTTATC
>JAOBYK010594333.1:0-11432 GCA_025434845.1 Phenganax subtilis | reverse complement strand
CCACAGTGCTAGGTGACCTCGCCTGCAGTGGTGTCATGGTCACAATCAACAATGGCATGTCATATTATTCAAAATAAAGTTAATAAATTTATTACTTAAATGGAAAAAAGGAAAAAACAACCTAAGCAGGCAGTCTTGTTTTGATTTTTATATATTTCGCTGTCACATTGCTTGTTTTATCGCAATTTTTTGGTTTCTTATCGATATTCAATTGCGGTTGCAAATTGATGCAGTCAACTGTTGGCATTCGTACCAGGCTTCCGGTAAAGATGGCCGACTTTCTGTGTCGTGAAAGACAAACTGCTTCTGCTACTTTAAAGGCCCAGTATGGCACAGAAACGGGCAAGACGCAGTTGAATACTGTTTTAAAGATACTTCTTAGTGCTGAGAAAAGTTTCAGTGAAGATACTAAAGATTGGTGTAAGTGGTTAATTGCTGGAGGAGAATGTCCAGAAGTGTTTCTACGAAAGCTACGTGATTACGATAGTTCGCAGACTTGTGGTTTAGTATGGCACAAGAATTTTGTGGCATATCGTTGCCGAGACTGTGGTACATCACCATGTATGTCTATATGTGCTGATTGTTTTCACGGTGGGGACCACAGAGGACATGACTACAACATGTTTCGAAGTCAAGCTGGAGGGGCTTGTGATTGTGGCGATGAAAACGTTATGAAAAAGGAAGGGTATGTTTCTAAAACTGCAGTATTCTCACATCTCAGGCGTCTGTGATAAATTAAAATAAATCATTCAAATGCCACAAGATGTTCCAATTGAGATATTCTATATTTTAACCAATTTTATAGTTCGAACTGAATAAACCAGTATTTCATTATGGTGCTAATCAATGTTTATCTTCTATATTAATTAGCTTATTAAAATCCAAAAAGTTTCAAATGGAAATCATAACTTAATTTTGTTTTGCATTTGGGTAAATTGTTTTGCACTTTGATTGGTTAGCAAATTGCCTCACCACAAAAATGTAGGGAATGTGATCCAACTTTTTTGTGCCAGAATGTTCTGCCAACCAATCACTTTTGCTTTCTGCCAAGGAATTCAATTAGTCTTTTCCCAATCAAGCAAGGGTACTGGGTCTAGTTGTTAACTGCAATACATCTATGGATTGTTTGGAGGGCATTACCTCTGAATTGGGTTAATGAGATTTCGTAAATTCTAGTTTAACCTAGTAAAGTGCCTGGTCTTTCAGTGGCACATAAAACCATGTAATATTTCTGAATAATGTTGTTGCTAGGTTTTGCTCTGCTCACGGTCACCACAGATCATCTTCTTCACCCCCTCCTGCTGATGCACTATGCATGGCCAGAGCTGTCATTCCTCACTTATTTAACAAACTCTACAAAGAAGTTGACGCACATCAAAACTCAGGTAATGTTATGCAGAGGCAGTGCTGAATAAACTTCACACATATAAGTACACATCATTATGTCTGTAGTCCAATTCTTTTATTACCATTAAGCTACCTGATAGCATTAAACTGTATGTGGCTGCATGGCTATTTTCTTTTTGATAATTCAAAAACCAGTTCTAGTCTCCTTATTTTCGTAATTCATGCTTCAGTACATTGTTTAGTAATGTGTGAATATTTTGCAACGAATTTTTGGAGATTTTAGAGTTGATTCTACTTGCTGTACATTTTAATGGTTTAGATGACAATGGGAATGAGAACATTGATGAGATTGTGGATTTTTTGCAAGAATTATGTAAAGGAGAGGTTCTAAGAAGCATTATATGTGATGTGATTATGCATGAATGTTTGGATAATGAAGATATAAATCCTGTTGCCAATGAAACTTCTTTTCAATTTCCACCTGCTCTATGTCCCTATGAAGGTTGTTATGAATCAGCTAGGTTTTTAGACTTATTGTTGGATATGGTTATAAAGTTGGACTTTCCAGAAAAATTGGTTACTTTTCTTCTGCAATTGTTACCCAGTAATCAGACATACAAGGTACGTATTTGCCCAGGGGGGAGGGGGTGATGTGATTACTTTGGTTTCCAGAATATATTTCAAGTTTATTTTATATTTGTAAAGCCTCTACTCTCTAAAATGCTCTTCCTGGTGTATTATTCAAAAATCCCAAGTTGAGGTGTGCATGCACATGGGTGCCCTCATTGGGTGGGTGGAATACAGTGACTGCCGAAAACAAATATCTATTGATCAAATGATTGGATATAGCTTTAATTCCCACAGTATGCATTATGAAAGACTGCTGCACCTAAAATTGAACTAAAGATGAACGTTTTATTCAGAGAAAATTTTTGGAAAAAAGCTGTTACGAAAACTAAGTCGTTAATTGCAACGTACCTATCACTGAGGTGATTTTATCTTTTTGATGAAGATTTTATTGGTGTATTAACAATAATCTTTATCTCCAGGTTGCCTTTACACAGAAATTCTGTCAAAAGTACCAGGAGATTGGTAAATTATTGACATTGTGTTCAACGTTACAAGAAGTAGAGCAACTCTCAAATAGTGTGGTGCACATCAGTGTACAACTATTCAGTAATCAGACTCTTGTAACAAAAATGGTGAAAGAACAAAATTTACTGCATGTTATGGTGAAAGTTTTGTTGGAAATGATGAGAACAACATTACAGCCGATGAAAGTTAATGGTAGGTTTGCTTTGAGTATATAGGAAAAGAAAAAATTTGAAATAAAGCATAAATTTGTAGCCAAATCTTAACCTCACTACACTAACTTTATAGAGTAGCTGCCAAGAAACTATATCTAATGCTATGGTACATCATATGCATAATAGGCTTGTAGCGCTTTTAGGGCCTGTCTATATGAAGGAGGCGGGACGTTTGCCTTTACGGGAAGATATTCATCCCGCTTTTACATGATTGCTTTGTTGACGGGACGTTTTCTTGCGCGAATACCCGGAACGTATGAATTTGCAAAGAATTATATATTCATAATTGTCGCGGCACACGGGAAGGAGCATTTATATGGAGAAAAGCGTCTCGCTGCGGGTGGGATCCTGGTTGCTTCAACCGGGATCCCGCCTAGGCGGGACAGGACGAAAAACGTCTCGCTTACATATAAACACAAGGCGAAAAATGAAACAGAAACATGTACATGCCGGGTTCGGGTTCATCGTCCCGTCCCGCCTCTCAGTTAAACAGGCCCTTAGAAACTTTATTGTTAACTTCGAGTCAAATATCCCTTTGGCTACTCATTCTTATGAGCAACTTTTTTACTTATACATTTCAAATTATCACTGCCCTTCTAAATTTCAAAAAATAGAAGATTCTCCTTTTTCAATTTTTCAGGTCAGTGTGTTGATCATTTGGTGATCAACTGCGATGACTCTGTGGTAAAATTTCATTGTTACTGGCCAGTGATCAGCGACTTAATCAATGTAGTTACTCATGATAAGATTGCTTACATTTTCATGAAAGATGTAGATTTACTGGAAAAGTGGATGAACTTTTTATCTTGCGTCACAGGTAGACATCAAGACTGAAAAATTAGAACATTCAGCAGGAGAAGCAATGCCACCCGCCCAAATCTCGTTTTGTGAAGTGTTCCGAACGTATTTGCAATAGTAGGTTACTTTTAAGCACTACACTAGCACTAATCGTAAACATTGTCATCGTTTTCAAGGAATGAACTGCAATCAACGCATTATTACGGAGCATGTTAAATATGAACCTACGACGTACAATGCAGCTTACTTCATTGAAATAGAGGCTGCCTCTTCTCCCATGTGGAGTCTGATTTCAGCATCGTCTGTCTTAGTAAGTCTAAATCATCCGAATCACTTTCTTCATTTTCAAACTGAAAAAGTCAAAGCTTTATTTCCTTTTTGTAGAACGACAAAACATGTCTGCTAAACGTTATCCAGCAAGTATCCATGGCCTTGATAAAATGGCAAAAGAAAGTTACTCTTCAGGTAGAATACGACGCACAAGATCAACTACAGTTGTGTATTAATAGTTTGGCAATTTTCTCGTCCAAGACCTAAAAGTGTAATCACAATTTTTGTCCACAGCCTTCAAGAGCGGAGGTCACGTTTCACCTACCCCTACTTCGATATTTTTCTGCGTTTGTTAAACAGGTACATTTTACACTACGAGCAAAAATTTTGCTTGTATGGAAGATTTTTAAAACTTGTAATCTCCAGAGATTTTATTATCATTTTTACAGGCAATGTTGCAGTTCAACATGAACTTCGAGGATTTTCAATTTGATCTTGGTCTTCTCACTAAGTTACTCGAGTGGCCAACCTGCATTCAGGTATGCATGCCTATATTTCGGAGTAGCCTTGAACCCATCCCGGGTTGCCATAGTTCGCTTTTGCAGCTTTGCTGTAATACAAGTTTTAGCGTTCTTAGCGCATGGATACGTCAATTAGGAAGACTTTAACTTAAGTACGTGTGTTCCTGCTCCAAAGTCTTCCTTTTATGTTAATTATGTTTGATATACCGGATGTATGTTACCTTGGAATTTCCCAATAAATCCACTTTTTTCTTAAGCACAAAAGATTTTAGGCCCCTGCGAATTTAGAATAGCTTCTAATCGTATAACAGAAGCTCTTTAAATTCCCACGGAGGAAATGCATTGTTTTATCCACCTTGTATTACAGTTTTGTTACTTTTGGTTCGTTTGCTTTTGATATTTCCAACATGCTCAAAATGACATTTCTG
Source organism: Phenganax subtilis (assembly GCA_025434845.1). Taxonomy (NCBI): domain Eukaryota; kingdom Metazoa; phylum Cnidaria; class Anthozoa; order Malacalcyonacea; family Clavulariidae; genus Phenganax; species Phenganax subtilis. Next base: position 6,761 of record JAOBYK010594333.1, on the reverse strand, counting down.
ACACACAACGCATGCTTGTCACTTCTTGATCACTTTCAAAGATGGATCTCCCCAGTTTTGTACATTTGATAGCGCTAGAGAATTCTTCATTCGTGATGTTCCGATTTGTAGGCTGCTGTGTGTGAGATCAGAGCTGGTTTGTGGACACGTAATGGTCATCAGATACAAGCACAAATGGCCTGGTACCACCAATGTCATTTTTCAAACTCTATGCTTGATTTGGACATCTTCTTTCTTCAGGTAATTTTGCTTTGTTGGGGCTAGAGCAGTTTAGCGGACACCTTACTCCGCTGACCACTAAAAAATATATAGTGTATTAAGAACGATGAGCTCGCAACCCCACTCAGTGTTGTTAATATAATATATTATTTGAACGGTCAGCGGTGCAAGGTGTTCGCTAAACTGCATTCTAGCGGCTTTGTATATTGAATGCGTACCAAAAACAGTTTCAAACCTAGAAATGACGACGAATTCTCCTAAATGCTAGCTTCTGCAATCTTAAAATGTACTGAATAACACGTTTAGCGATTGTCTCCTGAAGAGAACGATGTAAGATATGTTCTTTTTGTTGCTCTAGCAGCTACTAGGCTTCGTCTACATTTGAGAATCATTCTCATTTCTTTATTCTGTGACTTGAGTGTATATTGAACTAGAGTATATTGCTAATATTTCTCATGTGAAACCTGTGGCCAAAGATAGACCTACAGGTCAAGTTATTGAGGTGAGCCGACCTTTAGAAAAGTGATGTGGAGTGTTTTTTATTGATTTGCAGATCTGCGCTGCACAGTTGGATCCAGAATACTTTCTTGGTGTTCTAATTGAGAGGTGATGATTATATAAAGTACAATATCTGTTGATGAATGTTAACACAGTAATGCCTACATATCTCGTGTACGTTGTAAATGAGTGTTTCTCGGACAATTCTTGAGCCACACTATGGCAAGGAGAAATTTTCTACCTACATTGTTGGTGGTTTAAAGCAATTCGAACTGGCATTTTATCCTATTCCGCAGATTTCGTGTGGAGCATTGGTTTCAGTTTCCCAGTGAACTTGAGTCTCATTGTCCTGGATTTGATGATGGTAATAAAGAAATGATGGTAGAAGGTGTCCTCTCCTTGATTTTAACCCTGTTGAGCTGCAGAATTCATTTTGGTAAGTTAGACATTTTAATTTACACGCCAGTGTTTGTGTTGTCATTAAAATTGGACGAAAGCCCCGGATCATTATAGTATCAGTATATAAGGCCCAATTTACAATGTCAAAGTTTCTGTGATTAAAGTGGAAATTTCGGATAGGTAAATCTTAAGTTTCTTACTAAATTTATTAAAGGGAACTTATACAGTGCTCAATGCCGAACTACTTTACTCTGATACTTTTCCAAATTTTTCAGAACGTAGAATTACCCTGTGAGAAATTCCTACAGATCACAGAAACTTTGATAGTGTAAACTGGCCTTAAGCCTATATGCCCTACTGCATTTCTGGGGTTACAGAAAATCTTCACTTTTTCATAGGAATGAGTCTAGAAGAAACTTTACGTTTGGAAATGGTCACTCTTTTGTGTTTCTCTGACAGAACGCACAGCCAACTTGTTGATCTCATATCCTTTTAAGCAATAGATACGACGATTTAGCTGATAGCTTTCAGCCAATCGAAATCTACCATTTTTTCAAATGAATAATAAATACATTTATTCGAAAATGAGCGCCCGAAGCATTCGGTGTTGTGTTTCTTTTTCTTAACTGTGCCACGTACCAGAGCGATATGGTCAAACAGTAAACGCGCAACTTTTTGAGGGAATTTTGAACGAGGTATGATGAAGAGAAAACCTGTGCATATCATACTTGTACTATAGTATAATATTGGATACTTATAAATCGTCACATTATGAAGACGAGATTTATGTGCATACGTACCTTGTTTATTTCAGATAGCTAATTACAAAACTCCGGGCTGTGACAGCAACGGGATGCAACAAGGAACGTATATTTTGAAACCAGAATTTTGGGACACGCATTTTGATCCGGTTCATGCTTTATTGCGAGCTTTCAATAGACGAGAGTTTCAGAACGCAATGGATCGATATACTACTCGGTATGAACTGTGTTTGACATTGTATAATTGTACTTTTGTTGCGTTATTCTAAAGGCCTGTTCACATGGGCAATTTTTGTTGCTGTTTTTCTCATTTTAGCGTATGTGAATAAGTAGATTCACTGACGAGTGCATTAGCAAAATTTTTAGTTCAAGTATTCCTCAGTTATTCACCCTATCGCATCGTTAACACGCGAAAAATTGCAGCAGGCGAACTTCGCTTGTGTGAACGGCCCTTAGGCCAGTTTTCCACCAGGCGGAATTTTTCGAGCGAAAAGTAAATCTAGCAACGTGATTGGCTAGCAAAATAATTCCCCGCGTAAGCGTCGAAAGCAAGCCAATCACGTCGCTAGATTTATTTTTCGCTCGAACAAATTCACGTAGTGGAACACAGGCTTTAAAGGTTCCTTGCTCTTCGATTGATGCGAACTTGTTTTGAGTACGTCACCTAGGAATGACATCCACACCATTATCGATGGAGTTTTTTTCCTTTCAAGCGTTTTGGTTCAGTTATGTATTTTTTATCCACTTCTTTATTCAGGCTACGACAACGTGAATCATGTTATGTGACGTCATCATGGCCACCATTTCGACCTCTCACTCCCCCACCAAAATCATTTCGAGGACTGTGCCGGTATTTCAACACAAATATTTATCATTAATTGTCTGGCAATGCACAATGGAAATTATTTCGCTTTTTTCCTCTTTCCTATCTAGACTACTTCATTGCAAGAAACTTCATCAGATGTTGTATTTAATATTGTACAAGGTATGCGTAAATCAGTACATGACAATTTGTATAATCTGTTTGATAACTGTATCCCAATCCCCCCAGTTTGTTTTTTCTGAGAAGCATGTAGCTTCATGCTTTGTGGGAGTCTGCGGTCTACTCTCACAAACTTCCAGTATGCAGCTTAATTTCTGTAAATTGATGGTTATATTTTTGACCTTATCCATGAACGATGTCACTCTAGGCAACGTCGAATGTTATTCCCGTATCAGAAAGTATTATATACTTTGCTGTCCAATTATCAACCTTAGCTGTCCAGTCATCCCCCTCATGCTTTGAAGTGGTAAGTTAATTAATATCGTGATTGTCTTTCTCATACGGTATTGCAATCGTTTTATTGCATTTGATTGTTATAGTGAACCAATCAGAACACTTGTTCATTTTAAGTTTGTGGCGAAACTGTTTTTCAGAAATTGAATTGCAATCTTCATATTTTAGTTACCATGCCCCTACCGACCTTCCTTGAGTGACGTCAGTGATACTAGTTGTGTTATCATAACAAAATGTTTACATTTCTTAGAACAACATGGTGAGTCAACGCAGTTCAACTCAGTAAAGTTGTACAAAGGACTATGGATAGCAATTCTTTTAGCAATCGTTGTATTCGCTCCTGAGGACTTTAGTTATTCCTACGTTGGGTCTGAGTCTTGTGTTTTTGTGTATAAAATATACTTTCCTAATGCAGGTGCAAGTGTTCGGGATCTTCACTCCAACGAAGAATTTGGTGAATATAATGAAAAATTTATGGCAGATCTAATGTATGGTGAGTCTAATTTAGTATTTCTTGATGATCGATATTACAGACCATGACCTTGGAGGTTCTTCCACCTCGCTGCAAATACCCATGCCAAAATCTGAAAGTCTAAAAAGGGGCTTCTGTTATGATAGAGCTAAATTGTGGAACTCTTTACCTCCTGATATGCGTGATTCTGACACATTGTCTATATTTATTAGTGCAATTGATACCCTTAGTTTTTAACTATTCGTTCAAAATAGTGAACACGTAGTGATGTAGCTTAGATTTTTGTACTATTTTTGTGTATATAATGTAGTGACGTAGCTTAGTTTTTGTATCGCTATTTTGTATATACACGCCCCTCGTGGAAATCAGCAGTTGTTGACGGGGCTAGCGTGTTTTTAAATAAAGTTATACCTACTACCTACCTACCTATCCTGCAAGAACAACTATAGAGCAAGTGAACAATATCACACAACAGAATATGCGTGCCAGAAAAAAACTATGCCAATTTTTTATTATTATAGATCCTGAAATGCGTCTAGATGTCAAGACGATTTCTGTACGGGATGTTTCCTTGCTACTTGGTTATACCTTACATCACAGACTCAAGCCCCGGTTATTTGCTACACTGTTGCCATATATGAGCACCGTTCTTAGCGGTGCTTTGAGTAAGTTCATTACCAGAGTCTTCTCTTTTCCTCTTCATCTCAGATGGTGCATCTTTAACATGCTCTTTACACTAAAGCGTAACGTGTGTACAAACTTTTGAAGGATTGAGAGTGTAATGCCATCTTGCGCTTTGATACTAGCTATTACAGTATTATACGAGTATCTACTTTTATGCGTGTTGTAGACAATTCGTGTAGCGATTCAGAGAAAGAAGCGCAACTACAGCACATTCAGTTCCTATTAGAGACTCTACCTGCGTACAGATACAAACTGGCAAAACAGCTGATCGCCTATTTGATGGACTATATCGAGAGAGAACGGATTCCAGCGAAAAATCTTTCGCTTATATGCGAAGAATCACAGGTGTGTTGTATTTTTTCTCTGATTTGTGTGTTTTAAGCTTCTCTGCATGGGAAAGTTGCCCATGTTATTTTACAGAGATTTCAATTCTGGGAGCTTTTGCTCTTTTTGAGTTTATATAATTATCAAAGTACTTTTCGCGTTTTGATTGGTCGAGAGCCGTGATCTATTACTGAACACTTTTTTTGTTTTTACAAAGTTATGTCGTCATCTGTGTATCTATGTCTAAACAGGCAAAGGCTATATGCAATCTATTTTTTAAATAAAATCTCTTTTCATTTTCAAGCCTTTGGAGTTGACCATGCTGTTCACATCTCTTATGAAATACCAAGAAAAATTTTTTCGGGTGAGTTCCATGATGTTTTTTCTTACAATTTTCTCCTCGATTTTGCAGTCGAACGTCTTCAGACCGGACCAGCTTAGAGAAAATTTGTAATATTATACCAGGCTCTCTCGAACTTTGTATTTCATTATAGTTGTATCCACGATCGCGCGGTTTACTTCAAGATATTTCCCATCTTGATTTTCCTTCCAATCATCTTGTGGATAACGTACGACACGAACCAAGAATCACTCAGCTTCCAATTACGTCAGAGTCATCCTTGGAAGACGAAGGAAGGTCTTTATCTTCGACTCCATTTTCTTCTGATCAAAGTACAGAAAATCTGGTTGAAGAATTCATGGAGTTTACACATGCTTCAAAGGGTAGGATATTTTACTGTAGATTGTTTTGCCAACCAGAAAGTTTGCCGAAAACTACAGTACAAGCCCACGAACTCATATTCTCTCGGGAAACTGAAAATAGAAATATGGAATTTCACACAAACTCATTCTTGTTGCTTTTATTTTATTATCGCAATCCACATTTTTCATGCTACCGATGGTCCACAATCGCTTCGGCACTTTTCTGAACTCTTATTAGATTTTTATGTCACTCGCGAGTGATTTCATTTCACCCTACGCTAAAACTTTTGTCATGACTTTTTATTGTAGACGCTGCTGTATGCTTACTTCAAAAATACGACCAAAATCTGGAGGTCGCTGTCAATGTATATCTTGAGGGTACTTCATCTTGCACGGTACCATGTGGTGACACGCCAATGGATGTTGATGGTGCTCAGGCGCCTGTGGTGAAGTTTCAAGTTTGTCCCATGGAAGGTGATATGGAGGAAAACGCTGGTAAGAGGCGGGGTATAAAATACAAAAACAGTAATAAAATGGCGAGGGCAGCACAACAGTTGATTGAAGCCAATAGTTACGTGCCCTTTGAATGGTTGTTTTAGATTCAACTAGAGTTTCAGGAGACTGTCCGGCTGTGGAGAACAACAGTATTGTGGGTTTGTTGGTGAAATTAAAATCCGTTCTACTCATGTCAGTAACTTCACCTGTTTCACCGAGGTACACTCCATATTCTATCAAAGTTAAGACTTGCTTTGTACTTATATGGGAATTCGGTGACCATCCATAGTTATGCGTTTCTGGATTCCCTTTTTTCCTTTTCGAATTATTTATTATGTACAATCTTTGTTTCTTATTTCAACAGTGCATAGTTTTAGTGCTTCATTTCGTTGTCATCTTATATAGATGTGCTGGTGTTGCAGTAGTGAATGATGGTGTGAGAAAGATCGACAAATTGTTGGAATTAATATGTCATTCAAGTTCATCCAACGTCGATGCTCTGGAAAAACTGCATGCAACAACTTGTTCGTTGAGTCCAACCAGTGATACTGAAGATCCCTTCGCCAAACAGGAATTGAAGTAGGTGATTTCACAGGACAGATTCTTGCAACCTATACGACTTTTATAAATGTTTTCATAAATATTGATGTCTAATATTGCAGACTTAGAAAAAAAAGAGCTCGCGAAAGTCAGCAAAGATTTTTGGCTCAGTTTGCTAAGCAACGTCAGATATTCATGGATAGCCAGCAAGGTAGCTTTGTTTATCATTTTCGTGTATGAAACAAGATGTATTTATTCAGTACGTCTTCCTTTCCCGAGGGCAATGTTCTGATTTTGTTGGTGAGCCAAGGTGTACCAAGAGTTCTGTGGAAGTATTTGACTGCGCAATATGTGGCAAGCAAGGCGTTCCATCTACTGAGCAAGAACCTGT
>JAOBYK010594222.1:0-11435 GCA_025434845.1 Phenganax subtilis | reverse complement strand
ATATACACATATACATACACATATACATATACAAATACATACACATATACATACATACATACATACATGCATACATACATATATACATACATGCATACATATGTATTTATTCATCATCTCTAATTTCCTTTAGATCGTGATCTTTCAGTAATGTTTCCATGTCCTCACCCAGACTGCTCCAATAACGATTGTTGGTTTAAAAACATCAATTCCCATCATAACACTTGCCATGCAGAACCTTGTAATCTCAGTGCATCAGAAGAATTAAAAACGGAAAGAAGAGGACAGGCAATGTTGAAGCGGATTATCTTAAGTCCAACTGATATTGTGAGTATTCCTTTCATTTTAGTAAGCTCAGCATGCCATGCTGATCTGTCAAAACTGACTGATATTTGACATTAAAAACCCCATTCTTTAAGCATGGTTTTTCATATTAAAGCAGCTTTGATCTTATTTTGCTAAGACTAGATAGATTTTATGCAAAATCATTTAGTTATAAATACATACTATATAACGGTTTATTTGATTTATACTCTGACCACCTTATTTGCAGGTTGGTGGTGAAATTTTTTCTGTTGTAGGCGTTGGGGGTGCCATGTCTGTCATGAAAGGTTTATCATTTATGGATGTGGCTTCTAAAGCAGGCCATGTTCTACCGGTTATGGATTTGCTGCCAATGTTTGGAAAATCTTATTTTCCAAGCATTACTATAACCTCAATGGATTCAAATAGAACACAAGTGTACAACTTATGGTAAGAGAAGTTGAGTGGCATCACCATACCTCAAGTAGAATGTGTTCAATGTTTAGTATACAGTGACACTGAAGAAATAGTCAAGCCATTTGGAACTTGTAACAGCGTTGCAAATGCAAGCACTTCTAGTTCTGCAGATGATTCAGACGGCAGGCAATACTTAGTTGACCAGACTGGTACGTAATCATATGGTGTGAGATGGATGCCAACATAAACATAAGAATTCTCTTGTTAAAAGTTACGCGTTAGGTCGCTCGTTAAGATAGCGACTTGTTTTTTGTAACAAAACTGTCACGATATACACGCTGTGTCACCATATACACGCTATGCATAATGCCTTGTATACCCGTTCGGGATATTGAAATACGTTGCTTCAAACTAAACCGGTTGGTCAATTCATAAAACTTTAAAAAATCAAAATTAATCTACTAGTATACACTTCGAAAAGAACCTGTTTTAGCGGTCTCATTTTGATGCTGAACCCATACACACCAGCGTGTATGGGTTTAAATACAATGATCTATGTGGCGTTAGGTCATTTCTGTAACCTACCTTTAAGAGATAATATTCATTGTGTTATAATATCTGCGTTGGGAAAAAGCCGCAACAAAATTTCTTTGAAATTTTGTTCTATGTATGATTTGCCTTTGGCCAGTGTATCCATAAATTTCTTTTCAACTGTAGAACTATCTGAAAGAATAACTTTTTTGTCGTTGTGTGCATATTTCTTGATGTCTTTTCTTTGAAGATGGTCAAACCACTTCTCCTTCATCACGAACCAACAGGTCTTAACAATATCCGGTAACGAGTCTGGTTTGCTTCTTGCAGTAGCTCGATGGACGTTAAATCCCTTCATATACACCCGTCATATATGTTTAAATAATTAAAGGTTCATGTTTATTTTCTGCATCATATTTAAAGTCGTGTGCTTCCTTGCATACTCTTTCATAGGTTTTACAACCATAGATTCGACATATTCGTTGATTGCCATGTTGTGATGTTTCCTTTGTTTTACTGCTATTGAGCAATTCTGCCTGAACATCTCTCTCATTGCAAAAGGCCACATAGTTGTAAAATGTACGATATGAACAAAAGCTTCATCTCGGTAGTTCTTTTTATTTAAAGATGCAAATAAACATAATAATTTCATCCAACATGCCTCCCTAATTTGTCCATTTCTGTGACGTGCAGCTTCTTGATGAATTTGCAATAGCAAACTGTATTTTGTTACAAATGCTGAGAAGAATGCAAAGGTTTTGTCATTGTTGCTTTGTTCTTGGATCCAATCTTTAAAACAACCAAGTATCAGCCCATTAACCTCGTTCTTTTCTTCACAATCAAGTATCATATCTCTTGTCGGAAAAAATTCTGATTGTTCAAACTTTTTAACCAAAGCAAGACCAAGTCCCTAATAGAAGTCAAGGAGCGCCTCGTAATTTCGTTCATAATTCTCTTCCTTAAACATATTTTCAAAGATGTTGGTGTGGCCTTCAGTCGTCCAAGGACATGACGAGCAATGTAGTAGAAGTCTCCTGGCCCAAATATCTTCGCAAGGCACTCCATAACATATGCTAAAGCATGAAAGTCCCCAGGTGTTTCCTCAAATGTACCAAATTTGTCTGGAGAACGATTTTTTAATCCTCTTGTAGTCACGGTTGTCTTAACATCGCCAATTGTTACAATTCTGTCACGCGCACTCCTAATTGTATGTTCTCTTTGGTTACTAAACTCGGAAGACTCGTTAGACAATGATGGCATCTGCTGTATCTTACCAGAATCATTTTCTGATAATATATCTGTGTCGAATTCAGCAACACCTAATAATTCCAAGGCATGAGATATACTTTGCATTTCTTGCTACTTGAGAACTTCTTTTAAAATTGATGTTATTTCTTTCTGTTGCAATCTTTCGCTTAATTGGACAGGCGTCGGAAGATGTCCAGGAAATGAACCCCATACTCGCGTCTCGTACTTCAGTAACAGTTGTGTCATACCAATACTCCTATTTATTATGGCAAGCATCAGAGGCGTTATCCCACAACCGTCACTCTCATTGACGTGTGCACCACATAATAGAAGAGACTCGACAACGTTTACGTTTCCTCTTTCAACAAATATATGTAGAACTGAACGATTGTAATTATCCCTAAATGTTGACCACATTCCACTATAAGATTTAACGAATGATACAGCTTGTTGCAATGGCTGATCGCATACTCCCTCATCTAATATTTCAACAACTTCTTTCATGCCTTTGTCCTGTTTTCGTATTATTTATCTGTACTTTGTAATACCTTCGTTACAAGGAACACCGCCAGTAATGTCGGGTACTTCTTTGTCTGCGTTGAATGCTTCTCTAAGCCTGACAATTTCTTGTTCATGAATTTCTAGTTCTTGGTACATTTTGTACCTTTCCCGTGCTGTTAAAAGATCGTATTCTTTGCAGCGGTCATCAAAAGAGATATATTCTTCTTTCCTTTTTATATTTAAATTCAAGTCACTAGAAAACTGGCAGTAAACAGGTGCCTCACCACAGGTGTAAGCCTCATCAGCTAATGACATTGGAAGAAGAAAAATGTCCTTCATTTCATAAGATGTCTCGTAATCTTCTTTCACACTTGGAACTTTGATTTCACATTTTTGTTTTCCATTAGATTTCAAATCATTATTTAGTGACAAAAACTTCTTGCTCGCTTTTGCTTTCCAAATCTGTAGGTACATTAACGTGATTGATCCCAAAGTCTAGCAAGTCAAGAACAATTCTGTCTGCCACCTCATCATACCAAAGCTTGACATCATTGTTTTCTTCGGAATCTAAATAAAAGGTTAATAAAGCTCATTATAATTGCCTGATCATAATTGAACAACTTATTAGTGTTTAATGTACAACTGACACATTGCAGAAGCATCACCAAGAACTAACGTGATAATATTTATCTTACCTAGGAAAAGATGATGAGCTTGAAGTTTTGCCAGAGTTCCTTGTGACTGTGTTGCTGTTGCTGGATCCCACCACAGTGCCTCACATGCTTTTAAATTAGGTTAATTATTACCCTAACTGTAAAATTCCACATGATTGGAATCATGCTTTGTTTGATCCTGTGGTAACGAGACTTCCCTTGGTGAATGTTTATGTTATCAAAAAGTAACATTACTGGATAGTCCGGAGGAAATCGGGCTGTAACTATTGTCTTGTATCTCTCCAATCTTTTGAGTAGGAATGAACGACTACAAAAACAGATTTTTTTAAATTGCATCTAACACTGAAAGTTCTGCACAATTATTCAAATTGAGGGTAATGCAATAAACAAGTCCTACTATAGACCTGATTTTGATGTACCGGTAGGAAATAAGAACAAAATCAATCTTCAGGGGCCGCTTGTTCAAAGATGGGTTAGTGTTAATCCTGGGTTGAAATTTAACCAGCTGTTCGGTTTGTGCATTTCTGTCTGTTCATTTGTTTCAAAACTTTGCAAAGATATACTTCTTTTCACATTAATGAGCTTTATGAAAAAAATCTTTGAGTTAGTAGACAAGCGGTTAAAAATTTTGCTTCAAACTTTATGTAAACCTAGGATCAATGCCCCAGAGCCAGATTGAGTATGTCAACATGACAACATCATTAAAATTAAATGCAAAGTACGCATAGCACTGTGAATATTGCAAGTTTTGCATACGGTTGTACTACAGAAAAATTTACCTTTTCCAAGCATTAACTGGGAACTTTATAGCTATACTTATTTTCATAATTTATGTAATTGTCCATTACACAATATGTGACTATCCTTCAATTTCTTGAACTTGCCTATAATCTTATAGGTCTCAGCATCACATAAAACTATCTAATCAAGAAGATGTGGGTAATACATTGAAAGTTTGTGTAGTATGACTATGCCGTTGCTGATCTTAGTTTTGCTACTGAGGGATATTCAAGAATTTTGGAATAAACATAATATTTATGAATCTGTATCAGCTTGTTTTGAAGCACAAGCTTCTACTATGCACTTAATCAACTAGCCTGCGAATGCAGAATCTATTATATTGCTCATTTCTTATCATTTATTCTTCTCTATCTTAAATATTCTTACTAAAAATCGTAGCTCTTGCACAAGCCAAGTGAGTAAACTGCATCCAGGACTGATTTTCCGCATCCATAGCTGATAAGAAGTAAGCCAAACATCAATGCAAACTCATTGGTTGTTCTCTGAGAACGAATCTCACCAATGGCGTTTAAAACATGAAGAGCAGATTTAAAGTTGAATTTATCTGTTTTTCTTCCTGTATTTATTCCTGGTTGCTTTCCAAGGCACAAAAGTGTTATTATTTCGGTTAGCAAAGGGCATTGTTTTTCAACAGTATCTGCCACATGGTAAAAAAAAAAGCTCATTTACAACTGTGCTAATGTCGTCAACTTCTGCAATGTTTTTCAAACCCAAATTGTGCATACCCTCTACAGTTTTTATTTCTTCTTTTAGTTTTTGTTTTTGCAGTTTTGTTTGCTGAGAGTCAGATCCTATTGAAGTTGTAAGATTTCCAAGGGCAGAACAAATGACACTCGACCTTTCATAATCAGATGCTTCCAATTCATCAAGGGTTTCTTGCATCTGTTTTACTTGTTTCTTGGTTTCATGCAGCTCATGTTTAAGTAGTATATTTTCAGAAGAGATAGATCTTATTGCATTATCAATGCACCTCTGAAGATCATTATGCAATGCACTGTCACTCACAGCATGTAACTTAAGAACGTCTTCTATATATGTAATACTTTCATGTTCTTGCTGCTGCTGTTGTATTAATTTGCTCTCTTGGATATTCTTTATATTGGAATAAGTAAGGCTGATTGTTGTTGTTAAGAAAATATGCTTCTATTAAACACAAAATAGTTTAAATATAGTATTATCCTATTAAGCTTTAAAGAACACATTATTTTATTCTGATTGTTACTACATATGAGTACTACACAACTGTTGTGAGTGGGAAATTAAGCTTTGCCAGTAAAGACACATGGTAATTGAAGAAAAGGATACATTTTCATCCGATTATCTTTACCATCACATTGACTGCCAGCTTTTTTTCTGTATTTCTTTTCTGTTTTATCTCTAAACAAGGCACTGACAGCTTTATACAGGTCTACACAACGTACTGGTCTTCCAAGGTCACTTTGTACAATATTTAGAATCTCATCAACTCCAATGACACAGCCTTCTTCATATGCAAAATTTGATGCTACAGATTGATGTTTATCTATAAAATATAATTCATATAATAATGTTGTATGTTCATAGATGTTTTATTGCCCATCTAGAGATAATTAGATAAATTTATATACAATTACCAGCACATACCTTTATCATAGTTTAAACTTTTCGCCCTCTTATCAGGTGGCCTTTTAGAACTCGGGCTAGGAGTAAAACATACACTTCTTTTTACATCCCATTTGTCTGCTCTAAATTCTAAAAAAAATTAACTCCACTGAAAAAGTGCTTCATGTACACAGATACATTATAAATGCGGTAATGTTTCTTTAGTCGTTCATCATATTAGAGGTCCACATAACAGTTTTATACTTGACGGTATTTATAGACTCGCAAGTTGTGGCATCCTCTTGACATGTAAAAATAAGGTAGCCGAGGTGAGGATACTGGATTGAGAAAATATTTACTTTAATGGTCAAACTCCGAGATTCAGCATTATCTAGCTTGTAGAATGCATTCAATGGCGTTATGGAAGCAAAACGTATCGTATTTCTTCGTCCATGGAGTGTAAACAAAGTTAAATATAGTGTTACACCTTATTAATAATAACACAAAGAGGGGTGAAGATAGGTCAAGTGCAGCGATGTAGAAAACGTGTAAGCTTGGAAAACCCCAGCAAATGGACGGTGGACAAGCTGATTCTCGTCTCGCGCTTAAAAAGTCTTAAAAATCTCAGTATTAACTTACCTACCTTTCGAGCCATTTTCTTACACCTTTCTATTAACAACTATGGTACTGGTATGCTTGGTAACCAGGCCAGGGACTATTTTTTGGAATTCAGGGCCCATTTTCCTGAAATCTGCTAGGCTTTCTCGCTGAAGCGCTCGGCACAGGACACCCAGGCATAACACTGATTTATTAATAACTGAATATATCAGCATCGCAGCGAGAGAGCCTGGTACCAAGCTGATTTTGGCCGCATCTAACCAAATACTTCAAAATTTCTTGAAGATTCCCTGGGTTGACTAAAGTCCCAGCGTTTCGAGTTATCTCGGTGACCATGCAAAGCAATATTTTGCCTTCCACAGAGAATTATTGCTTCAACAAGTTAAAGAATATTGCATCTTCTCATGCTAAAAAGCAGCTAGCAGAATCTACAATTCTTTCAAAAATATGCTATAATATCACTACCTATCATCCGTTACCGATGCACCTTCTGAAAAAGCTACAACGAGTCCAAAACGCAGCTGTGAGCTTCATCACCAATAAGTACTGTCATACCGGAGATGTGCTATCATTGGGATGGCTACCAATACAAGGAAGAATTGAGCTGGAGTTGATGCGTTTCGCACATAGATCCATATGGGATTCTACTTGGCCACAATATTTAAAGTTAGAATTGCATACCAGCAATAGACATCTACGATCAAGTCGCGCACCCTCATTGAAGATACCATTGGAAACCGGCACCTTCCAGGACTCCTGTTCAGAGATATTTAACAAACTACCTGCAACCATAAGAAACAATGACGATCATAGATCCTTCTTAATTTCAATGAAAACTTTGCTTCTTAGCAAAGCTAGTGAACGATTTGTACAATAATTTTTAAAATTAGATGTTTTGCCTAGTACTTTTTCTTTTTTTATTTATAATTAAAGATGTAGAGCTACTATGTAGATATGCCTGAATAAATTCGTTATTATTATTATTATTATTATTTATCATGATTCATTCCAGTTTCATTTGTTTGTTATTATGTTGTATAATTTGCTCATTTTGCGGAAAAGATTTTGTAACCCATGGTCGACATCAATCGCGATGTAATCAAAAGATTAAGGATAACGCTCATTATAAAACAACCTACAATAAACGTGTACCAATGGAACACGTTATAACTTCGCCAACGTCATCTCAGAAAAGTGATGTGAAATGTTGTTGTGGTAAAGTATGCAAAGGGCTTGTGGTCTAAAGATGCATCAACGCAGTTGCAAAGTCATCTCGGGGCTAAACGACGAGCTGTTGGAAGATATTAAAAATCAGGAAGAATGCAGTAATCACACCACGATATTTTCTAACAGTGGCATTAATGATACTAATTCTACAATTGAGTCAGATGATGAATATCCAGAATTAAAAAAGGGAATAAATCTTCCAAAATCTGACTCTGAATGGTCAACGGCTAATGATTATTTTAAATTTTCACTTCAGCCAATGAGATGTAACAATTTCAACTCCACTATTACGATGTTAAATAACACTATTTTTAACTACTTCGCTGAAAATTTTGGATACAACGAAAGCTTGCCTGACAAATCACTTGAGGGAAAATATGAAAATTGCAACATAAAAAACTTGAAGAAAGCTTTGAAATCACTAAAATCCACAAACTCAGACCTTACTGAAATAAAATATGTGTCGCGTCTTCTACGTAATAAACTGATTACTAATAATAGAAACAAGTCAACAATTACTGCCAACCAAGTATTCAACCATGACAAATGTATTGAACGTAATTTCTGGGGATATGTGAAAAACATTTTCAGTCATAAGGATTCAGTTCTTCCAACTTTTATAATGTCAGAGTGCTTTTCCTACTTCAAGAACGTTTTGACCAAAGTTAACCCAAATAAACTGTTCAAAATACCCAGCTGGATTCCCGCACTACGTAAACCAATCGTTGAATTTGACCTCAGCCCGCCAACGTATCAACAAATCGCAACTATAATCCGTAAAATGAACACATCTGGCTCTCCTTGTCCTCTTGACCAACTTTCAATTACAGTAAAACCCCGCATAAAAGAACCAGTGAATTTTGACTTCAGGCTGAAATGGTTCATATGTAACTGGTACTTAGAAAGAAATCAGCCTGAAGTGGTTCTTAACTGGTTCTTATTTCCAGTAAAAAAATTGTTCCTGGTTTAGAGTTTTAAACCTCTTACTGTATATCATTAAACTAGTAAATAAACTGTAATTTAACTGTTAATTATATAAAATATAAATGTAACTTGTCTTTAACTAAAATTGGTAATTGTCCCAGATTGCAGTATTTTGTTTTCTTCCTAGTACTTGCTTACTAATTCAGCTTAAAGTTCAATAAGGTTTTTTAAGAACCAGTTTCATTTGTCAGCCTGAAATGGTTCTTGTATTTTGAGTGCTTAATTACCCAGATTTCAGGCTGGTGGTTCTTAACCCACTGGTTCTTTTATGCGGGATTTTACTGTATCTGTTTCAAACGATGCCCCTACTTAAGATGATATTTAACTGAACTCATTCAAGCTGTGTGGCTTTCTGGAACTATTCCCGACGAATGGAAGAAAGGTTGCACAATATTAATCCATAAAAAAGACAGCGCAGATTCTCCTTCAAACTTCCGCCCAATAACTCTGCAATCAGTAACGCTTAAAATATTCACCTCATGCCTCCGCACTTCAATGTTCACTTTCTTACTGGCCAACAACTTCATTGAACATAAAATTCAGAAAGGATTCACTCCTAATATATCAGGAACATTCGAACATACTGCACAAATGGCTTTCATTATAGATCAAGCAAGAGCCAAACAGCGATCTCTAGTGATAACCCTCCTTGACCTTAAAAATGCTTTTGGTGAAGTACATCATAATCTCATCCACTCTGTTCTCGGCTATCATCCAGACCTGCCAACCTAACTGAACTTAAAACCTGGAGAAATTAAAATATAGGACAAAAAAACCTGGAGAGTGACAACCAAACCTGGAGACTGGTGCATCGACAATTTTTCAAAGTGTTGCTTCAAGTCATAGCTTATATTATTGTCATAGCCTTTTGGAAAAAAGTATCTGCTGACCTTTACATATCATAAGCTTGGTTTAAATCCATATTTAAAAGTCATAAAATATTTCAAATGAACAGAGAATTTTATTAGAATAAGAATTACAGACATAAATGAAAATTCTAGCCATCCCAGCCGGGAATCGAACCCAAATCTCAGAGATCCAGAGATTCGGGTTCGATTCCCGGCTGGGATGGCTAGAATTTTCATGTATGTCTATAATTCTTAGTCATATAATACTTTCCCATTGGTATGCTCATCTCAACAACTTGATTGTCTTGTTACAATTGTTATAAGGTAATAAAAATCTATGATCTGTGTTCATCATTATAAGCCTTTGCTGCCTTCTTTGAGTCATCCAATAGCGCTTTATCAGGGTCCCATTGAAAACAAGGTACAGAGGCTTCAGGATAGTGCAATTTCATTGCCAATAAATTAGAAAGGGTACCTTCAACCTTTAATGATGATCTGCTATCTGTTTTGTTCTTGCGCACCATACTAAAGAGCCTTTCCTCTTCAGCGTTACTATGTGGTAAAACCAAGACAAGCTCGGCTACAGATTGCAAGTAATGAAACCGTTTCGCAGTGGACCCTGGTGTAAGCATGTGAGCAATGTAACACCACAAAACATCTACTCTGTAGTGGTATTCCTCAACACCATCAATTAATCCCTCAATAACCTTGGCTTCCTTCCATGTTTTGTCTTCAATCTCCCCATCATTAAGGGTCTGGTAGTCACAAAATTCATCATATAACACATCCATGTTTATGGTGCTGAACAATGAGTGGAACTTTGCTAGGAAGAACTCAATGTTTTCCCATTTAGCATCTAACCGATTCACAACATTGATCCATTTTGCATGGAGCAAAACTTCATCATTTATTGGAAATTTTTTTAGAATATATTCAAGGGAGGCTTTGAAATATAATTGGGCAGCATTAAGCACACTTTCATACTGTTGCTGAGAAATATCTCCTTGATTCAGAAGCCTTTGCAGGAGAAACTTGGTTGTGCCACCAAGGTGAATGGATTCAGCTGGTTTGAAGATATTTTTGTCTGCCAAATCTATTTCAGCCAATGCAGTGTTTTGAATAATGGCAGCCTTAATGATACGATTTGCCACAGTTCTTGCAAGCTTAGTTACCTTCTCATGAACTATGTGAATCACAGGAGCATCTGATTGTAACAACTTATTGAAGTTGGTAAATAACAAGATAGAAGCCTGATTGAACAATAAGGCTATTTCTGTGACAGGGTTTTGAAAGGCTGTATTTAGTCTCTCAAAACGAGCATCAGCAAACTGTTCACTGAGAAAATAGGACTTTAATCCTTCATATTTCTTCAGTACACGTTCCAAACATCTCTCCAATGACAGCCATCTGGTTGACACATGCTTCAGGATCTTGGCATATTCTTGGTCACAAAACTCCATATATTCAGCTAAAGTACCTTTTCTCTTTGTGCTTTTATCAAACCAAAAATAAATGTCGATGAGAAGATTTTCCACATCAACTCCAAGAACCTCTGAAAATGCATCATGGGCGTGGCATGCTGCAATGTTGGCCAAGTGGCATGGGCACCCACAAACGTAAATTTCTTGAGTTTGTATTATCAACACTGAGGCCGATAGCATGAGACCATGGAATATTATTTTCTTCAAATTTTGATTCAACA
>JAOBYK010594221.1:0-30429 GCA_025434845.1 Phenganax subtilis | reverse complement strand
TTTTTGGAGGCCAAGCAAGAAAAAAAGAAGCCAAATTCGAGTTATTTGGCCTCCAGGAGGCCAATCTGGCAACCCTGTTCCTATTAGCTATTTTCAGGCTATGCGACCAGGCCTTAAGTTCCACCATATTTGGTGGCAAAATATGTCATGGTTTATTACCACTATTTTTCATATCATATGGCTGTTATACAGTGCACTAGTTTGTTCGTTGTTAATTACCCTTTCTCACGCTATGGGACCAGGCCTTAGCTATATCGGCCATTTCTTGCTGGCAAACCAATTGAATTAGGCAAATTTTGTTTATTGAAAATAAAGCAAAACCAAATTCCTCGTTTTTTAGTTCGCCTGATGCTTTTGCTAACTTTTTGTGAAATATCAGCAATAGATTTTGAAATTTCGCCCAGAGTGCGAGATGAAAAATGTAAGTTTTCGCCGTGTATTTGCGTGGACGAATTTCGCAATTTAATCCAAATTTTTCAAAAATATGAAGGTAGCAGGTGTCAAAGAATTGTTAACAAGCATAAAATTCTTTTTTCTTTTGTTGTGATAAAAAATGACGGCCAAAAACAATGATTAAACGCCATTAATCATCTGTCTAATGGTTCAGTGGATGAATTGCGGTCCGAAAACATGCATAGTTATCCTTATTCTCTCAGAAGAAATTCAAACTATGTCTCCTCATGTGTTCAGCATTAATCCTCGATCCCCGCTCTGTTCACGAGCACTGGCCAAACAAGTACAGGAAGATCAGAATTATTCTTTTATTCTTTCAACAGGAGGCATGTTGGCTATTTGTGACATAAATGAATACAGAAAGTGTGTGCAACGGTTCAAGGTACGAATATTACTGTTCCTGTGGTTTTAAGAACGAGGAATTGATTTTTAGTGGGCTTTTATATGATACGATGGTGAAAACGTCACTCCACAATGAAATTTTACAGTAGAAGTAGAGAATACACCAGAAAGCATTAATGTTCTAGCTTGTGTTTCTCAAGTGTATTCTTCAGCCTTTGTACGGTGTCTCCGTACGGGTTTTGGCTGTATACATACAGGCTCTAGATAACGTAATGCGTCTATTATTTTATAACAGAATTTCCTTCAGTAAACTTTGCTGCATTATATTGTTCAAGAAACTAAGGGCTGTTCTTTTCTTGTGCAGTGTATACGAAACTAGACTGGCATAGTGCCACGCAGATAACTATAAAATTTGTTATTTCTGCTGTTTGTTAGATACCTTTATTAGACACACTATTCAACACCCTCCACGCGCTTGGCAACCTCTTAGTAGTTGCCCCTGATAATCTGCAGCAGGTTTCAAAAAAAGATCATTTGGTGAGTACGTAGAATATACAGGGTGTCCCCCAAAAAGTGAAGCCATTCAAATCTGTTTCAAATTCAAGTTAGAATACGCATTGTCGTTTGACAATTACAGGACGTAAAAACAAAACGTTTAATACACTTGGGATATAACAGGAATTAGTAATTGTCTGTACTCGATCGGTTGGGTAAATGAATAGATAATTTAAATTTGAAAGGTTCACTCTTTTTGGAACACCCAGTAGAATACTCCTTGAGAATATTTACGATTCGTCGGTTGCGCTGTAGTATCCCAAGTGGCGGAAAAAAATTTTTCCCCTTGCATGCTTGACTCATGGGGAGTTTATAAGCTTCACGTTTAAAGGCTGACGACAAACGGCGGAGTCATTTTTTCTTTGAAGAGTCGCTTCGCTCCTCATCTTTTTTGATTTTCTACTTTGTATCAAACAGCTTTATTTTAACTTCTTGTGCTAAGACAATTAGTTTATCTTCGCCTTACTGTCTCTATATCAAGAATTTTTCTTCGCCTGTCATTTGATGTTTGTCGTATAAAACGCAAAGCTTAAACTCTCTATTGTGAAATTTAATTTTGGACATCGCTGCGTTCAATTAACTTCATTTGAATAACATATAGCTTCTATACATGCAAAAAATCCATGAGTATAAATGCTACTCTATTTTGAGTATCAGCTGCGTTTACGCAAAAACGGGAGTTAATTTTACTCAATGTTGAGTTTCAAATTTGAGTAGAAGTTAATGAGTAATGCTTACGCAAAGTCGAGAGTATATTTTACTCAGCAAAGATTAAATGGAAAATACTGTTTACTCAAAGGTTGAGTAATTCTATTGTACTCAATATTTTGCGTAAAAACAAGACTTTACTCATCAAAGGAGTAAAGTTTATTTCTACTCCATTTCTGAGTCAACGCATTTTCCAATGTTGAGTACGCTTACAGGGTAAACTTCTCTGAGTAAAGTGACAAGAACGAAAATACTTGTGACTAAAAGACACAACGCATGCAAGCAAAAATACCTCCCAATATGAATATGGCAAAGATTTTTGATAAGTCTAAATTTTTTTTGAAGTTTATTATACAATTATATTTTTCAACTATTAAACAACCTTTTACTGTTCCAAGCCTTAAATTTTCGAACGACGAACGAGCATACAAAACGGCTATAGTATACGCAATATATTAGCATGAAACCAGGAAAGTCGAAACATGGAGGCTGAAAAAATTTACGCAGTATCCGTACTGAAAGGCAATGACAAACAACAACATCAAAAATTTTATTGGCTGCAGCACTTGGTGAAGTCCCTGGTTAATAATCTACGAAGAGGTACGAAAGTCTACGACGGTCTACGAAAATTTACGACTAGTTGCATTTGCAGCGGAAAGAATGGGAAATGAGCGGAGTGCAAATGTTTTAATTTTTTGCATGACCATTATTTTGACTGTTTTAATTGGGGTCGAGTATTGAACCTAAAAATTTATAAATAATGGCAAAATATTGATCAAATTACGATGCCCAAGCCAGCTTTTTAGGTCTTCACGATTCACGAAACGCAATTTAAATCACGATTCACGGAATGGTATTTCCTTAAATCACGAATCACGATACACAAATAACGCTAATCACGGGTCACGAAAATACCCTTGCCCCCCTCTCAGTACTGAAGAAGATATTCAAACATGGCCTGGTATTGGCGAGTACTGTCGGACTATTAAAGGTATGGTATCATTAGAGTTTTTATACACGAGTTATATACATACGACATGCGTTTGAAAGGCTGCTTTTCAAACTACTTTCCAGTCGCGTGTTTTTCTATACGCGCATACAAGTGAATAAGAATTAAGACTTGGTAATTGTGGAGGCACATGCAGCTTGCTAAATTATTTGCCTGCATAAACGACGACCGCAATCAAAAACGCGTCACACGGCTTTTATACTTGTCTTCTTAACAAATAGGTAACAATGCTAGTTGCCTTCCTCTAGTATATACAGCTTTAATTTTAGTAAATGACCGTTTGAAGTCAGTTTGTAAGAAGTATTATCTGGTTAGTTAAGCATGGTGTATTAAGTTCTCTTCACTGCACACATGTATTTGTTTAGAAAACATGACTGATGGTGATGCCCTTCGAAAGAAGCTTGACGGAATCAGCTTTAAAGCCTTTGAAAGATTTGATAGCAGAGACGCTCATTTCCAGAGAGAATGATGATATTATCCCCGAGCGCAAAAGAGCACGTGCAATTAGCTGACGCATTGCCAACCGCTTTACAAAATACCAACAGTCAAGCAAGCATGGGAGCTAGATCAAGGGATCCTGAAAGGTTTGACCATTGTTTATGTTTTATTCGTGAGTCAAACATGAACACACTAACTCATATACACAAATAATATGGTTTCGCTTTCATATGTTCATGTTAAAGATTTTGCTTACATTTTTTCGGCAATCCTTGCATGGTGTGTTGCCCATTTATACAATTGCATTGCACGCGTGTGATGTATTTCTTTGCACTGATTATAGCATATACTTGCCACTGACATTTCATAAGGTTTAATCACAGAATTGTTTTTGTTCAATCTAGGATGTCGCAGATTTTTGTTCGGTTGCTGTCAGCGCCCAAGAAAAGCATCCAAAAAGTCCTTGTCAGCGACAACTCAATAAGTGGACGAAATGAGAGATTGTAACTGAAAATCGACTGATATGTGCAGTTGAGGGGCTGCTTGTGGATGCCATCGTAAGCTGCATCGGACAGTTCTTAAATTTGTTAACAAACTTGATAATATGTAGATAGTTTAGTTCAAATGAATGTATTTGTTATTCTACAATCACGTCCATTTGTTTGGAATTTTATATTATATATTTATTGCAACATGTGTAGTTTTAACTATATAATTAACTGACAATAATGCAATGTATTTATTTACTCCAGATCACTGCGACGGGTGTTATTGCTTTGGTACACCATGCACAATCTTGTGTATGCATTACTCACCTTGTCGAGTAAGTTTACTCACAAGCTGCGTAATGGTAGCATTTACTCAAATTTAAGAGTAACTATGGGTGCATTACATCTGAGTAACCTGTACTCATTTTACTAGTAATGTGTACTCAATTTTTGAATAAAAAAATTTCATTATATTGCGTAGAGTTTACTCAGATTTATGAGTACAATTAAGTCAAAAACTTGAGTGTATTCTACTCCGTTTCTAGAGTTACTTTTACTCCATAATGAGAGTAACTATGGGTGCATGCATTTACGTAACATTTTGAGTAGCAATTACTCAGAATTTTTTGCAGTGAGTTCCTTAACTGTATAGAAGCTATGTTATTCAAATGAAGTTAATTGAACGCAGCGATGTCCAAACTTAAATTTGGGTGTATGTTTCGAACATGTTTATGACATATTAGCAGAGCTTTTGGCGTTTAAACTCAAGGTAGCGTTTTTGGAAAGAGTGAAAAATGGCAAAAAATGGCGACTCATCAAGGTTATTTTCGTATTTCACGACGCGCAAGACGTTGTATTCATTTTGGTTGACATTCGTTTCGTACACCAGATTAGAATTTACCTAACGAAACAGACAAATACGGATGTTTTCACCATTTTATTACTATAATGAAAATTGATAGACCATTAGGCCATTGTTTGCTTCATCCAAAAGCACTACTTGAGTTTAAACGCCACTATCTCGGCTGATATTGAATAAAAATATACAAGTGATACATCAATATCTCAGTTAGACACAATACGCTATAGAAAAAAGCCAAGTTCGTTTATCACACGTGGTAGCTACCTAAAATGAGCACTGTTACAAACGTGCCCTCTTATGACTGGAAACCCCATTTTGAGAAAATCTCAAAAGTAGACAATTTCGTTGATTAATTCCTCAAATTAGGCCAGCAGCTATATATAAACTAGGTTCTTAAATGAGGTTTGATTAGGTGGTAGTAAATTTGGCTTTTTCAAAAACATATTAAACTAAAAAATCAAAAAGTAGGTCACCATTGACCAACCACATGCACAAAAAAACCGCATTTGGAACCTTCTAATGAGGACTTCAGGGGTTAAGCAAAGGACGACTTTGTTGCAAAGTTAGAATAAGGGCGCAGTTGAACGAGGACTGTCCTTGTTATAGTAATGTAAAACACATTTTTTGTTTTGTTTTAGGGTGCTCTCGACAAAGCTGTTGTTCATTCATTTGTCCAGCTACGTGCAGATTACAAAACTGCAAAGCTTGCACGGCATTTGGAGTGAGCATTTGTCTGACTGAATACTAAATTCGGAATGTACGTTATTTTAGTCAGAAATATTAATTTTTCTGGCATTTTGCACTTGACAGGTCGGGCAGTCCTCCTATTTACCTGAAATCAATCTGGTCTTTCCAGCAAATGAAACGAATATTTTGAAACTCAAAATAGCGAAATATCTGAAGATATATGCTTGCGTAAAATCAAAATAAACATGCTTACGGGCAACTGGGGCGCGAGCGACAACTAGCTAGCAATATTCGAGAACGTACTGTGCGATGTGCAAGTATTGATGAGGAACAAAAATATTTTCCAAACTTTAAACGTAAACTGTATAAAACCAAAACTCGGCAAAGCGCTTTCGATTTTGGGTTTCGCAAAGTGTTGACAGAAATTTTTGTACAAAAACGTGGTTAAAGTTAACTATAGTTAAGTACGAATGTCAACCAATCAGAATCGCCTATTCAAGATTTAACTATACTTTTTAACTACAAAATCATAGTTAAAATGTAGTTAAAAGTTTTATACAACCGGCCCCTGATGATCAACTGTCCCAAAAATAGAGTAGGAATGGTAAGAGAGCGGGGCCGCATATGGAATGGGAGACCGAGCATATACACGGAATAAACTTGGAGAGAAAAATAGGTTAGGTTTTTGGTACAGTTACATTTAAAATGGTCATCAGATTTGGTATTGTTTCTTGTTTTATGCCTAGTATTTTGTGTTCGTTAATCGTCCGCTCTTTGCTCACCCAAAACGCAGGAAATGGCATTGTAGAGACTACTTTTCAAAATTGCCCGGTGGAGCATGCCCCCTGATTTGTCTAGGAGTTGTGGTGCCTTCGGCGCTCGCGTCGGACAAACTCACGTCCACCACCCCCCCAAAAAAAATTTTCCAAGGCTAGTACGGCCCCCTGCCAATTTAAGATGCTGTAATTCCTCATTTTAGAGATGAAAATTGGCAGATACGAGACTTCATTACCATAAGCAGATTCAGCGAAGGGCAGGCGGAGTATGTGATGTTTTTGAACATTCTTGCTAACTTCAGTTAAGGGACGTACTGACCACTGACAGCTGGCGAAACAACCCGTTTTCCATCATGCAAGTTATTGACATGATCATGATTTAAATATAACCTTCGCCCCGACACGCATTGAAATTAACCCGGAATAACTTTAATAAACGTAACCAATCAGGAAAGTGTTTATGTCGAACCGATAGTATCAACAGCTTTCTAGCCAATCAAGATTTTACTAATATTTCACCTTGACTTGACCTCTGTGAAGTGTTTTTACATCCGATTGACCTTCGGAGTCCAGACAGCCGCGTTATTTTCAACAGGATCTATCGCGCTCGTTATGTTTGAAGTATTTCCTTCAACCGCATATGTATCTCAATAGTCAATGATAAAACTTATTATCTGGGCAACAAGAAAACGAATTACTGAGTGAAAATTCAAATCGGTGAGTATATTGAGTCAGAAATATGAAATATGCATCTCAAATATGGCGGGAATATTTACTGTAATAAGAATTTTGGAAACTTCGTATAATTTTATCGATGTGTGCTTGTGCACAATTTTCGTGTTTATCTTCTTGTAGAAAAAACATGGCAGAATCGCAAAACGTTGTAGAAGTGTATTCTAAGCAGAAGTGTCTTATATGTGAGGATACAGCAACCGGCCGCCATTATGGAGTTGTTTCGTGTGAAGGTTGTAAAGGATTTTTCAAGAGAAGCATCAGGAAAAGCATGCGGTACTCTTGTCGCGAAGGAGGTGATTGTCCTATAGATAGAGTACAGAGAAATCGCTGTCGACGTTGTCGACTTAACAAATGCATAAAAATGGGTATGAACAAGAACGGTGAGTTGTTATAAACTAAGATTGTAAGAAACTAAGAATCACACAATTTCTTTCACTATCGTTGAAATATCCACTAAATAAGACATCCTTTCCTGACGTGTGAGAACGTGCGATTGCACTTTGTTTAGCGTATCTTTGCAAAGCATTTTCATTTCAATGTCTTTCATTGTGTACAGAATAGCAGAAATATTTTTGGTCACTTAACCTTGTTTTCATTTGAGTTGACCTTGTAAACTTGAATGGGAAATTGGCACAGAATAAAGATTGTACAGAATGGTCACTCAGCATGGAGCGTGTGCACGTTTTTTATGCAAAAATATACAGTTGTCAACATGCATAATGTGGTATGCACAGGCACAAAAACTTCAAAAGTTTTGAAACTTCTGTTGAGTGACCCTTCTGTTGAGATCTTTATTAAAACTGCTTAGGGGTTCATTTTGCTCCATGCAAGGCTGGGCCAGGCCATCCTTAAGAAAATAATGGCGGGGGGGGGGAGGGTTGTAAGCAAGCTCAATTCAACCAGCTGATCCTTCATTCCACAGGCTAAGTCCCAATTGAATCTTATGAATCAATCTTACAAACATAGTTTAACTTTACTTGTCAGCATCAGACTGCAGTTTTGCCACTGGATGGGTTAATCAGCTAAATTTATTAATTTTAGCTGTTCAGTGTGAACGAAGTCAGTCAATAGTGAAAGATTGCCAGTTGGTTCGTCCATTTCAATCAAAGTTAGCTGAGAAGTGTGACTTTGGCTTCAGTATGGAGTTTCCTGAGGATCAGAAACTGACAATGGAATATGTTTATGAGTTAGCTACGCGACTGCTCTTTCATTCCATAGACTGGATTAGATTTACCCATTGTTTCAAGCAGTTGAGTCAAAGTGAGCAAATCATTCTTTTGAAAAACTCGTGGACCGACATCTTTTTATTAAGCCTTGTTCAATGTGCTAAAGTTTGTCCTCTGGAGGCTACTTTAAATCTGATGAAGCAGAAAATGGAGAATATCAAGAGGGAACCTGAAGTGAATGAAACAAATGTGGTACAAGTTGAACACATCAATAAAATTAAAGACTTGCTTCTTACTTTAGAAAGACTCAATTTAACAGCAATGGAATTTGCTTTGCTGAAACTCATTTGTCTTTTTAATCCTGGTAAGTATTCCTGTAATTCACAGTAAATTATGGTAGCCTCTTTTTTCTCTGTGCAAATTGAAAGTAGAATTGGCACTTTAAGAGAAACTCAGACTAACTGCCACCAGACAGTACCAAACATGACTTTCATAGTTTGATCAATTGAACTGCAGTTATTTTAAAACATGTTTGGACATGAAAGTTTAAGTTTTTCACTGCTGTATGCCATTGTGGGAAATGGCCATTTTCGTTTGTAAAATTGTAGAGATATTTTTAACATGTAGCTATTTTTGTAGATGTTTCTGGTTTAAGTGGTGTAAAGGAGATTGAACATCTGCAAGAGATTGCTCAGAGTGAGCTTCAAGAATTTGTCAAGACAAGCAATTCACACAACCAAAGTCGTTTTGCTAGAATCCTATTACGACTGCCTGCCATTAAAACAATAAGTTCGATGAAGGTTGAAGAAATGTTCTTTTCTCCTCTAATAGGAGAGGTTAGAATAGATCATATTTTACCAACTATGCTAAGCAATACAGGTAGTGCTTATACTAGTCAGCAGTAATTTATCAACTGTCTTAACTATGCAGGTGCACATCATCACATGTGCATAAATAGTTTAAAGTTAACGCAAGATTCAGTCGTCACTTTCTGTTTATATTATCAGCTGGTTTACTCACAAATTTGTATATAAGAGCATGCAAAGCGTTTATGGTTATTGACTCCTGGACTTCAAAAAACTTAGTTTGCATTATATTATAAAAAAATTTTTTTCAAAGCTATGTATGCGCGAGGGGCGTATCACTTCGAAAAATCTCGTACACCTTCGCAAAAATCTTTGAAAAATCTCCAAATTCTTTAAAAATTTCTAAAAATCTTTAAAATAATGATACGGTTAGAATCTTTAAGATTATAAAATCACAAAAATCTTCCAAAAATTTTAAAAATCTCAAAAAAATACAATAAATCTTGGAAAGTCATGAAAAATCTCTTTAAAATCTTAAAAAATCTTCGAAATCACTCAAGTTTTATAAAAATCTCAAAATCTGTGAAACAGTCTTGGGATTTTTTAAAAATATCTCGTACGTTATTTTTCGAGTGATACGCCCGTCGTGTATGCGCATATAGTTAAGCGGTTAAGATTCATTGATTGAATTTCTTTCGGGTTTGGGTTGTGTGTGGAAAAAAATAATCTGAAATTTTATGAGCAAAATGATGTGCTGCAAATTCATACTGTGTTTTCAATAAAGGCTTTTTACATTAATAACGTGTACATCATGTACTGTATAATGTACATTTGATATAGTAACTGATTTTTTAAAAGCATGATTTTTGGTTGATATTTGTGGTACCAGGGGCCGTGGAACGGGGAAGGGCATTGGGGGCAAGTGCCCCCCACTTTTTGACTTTTCAGACCACTTGCAGTTTTATACGCATTGCCCACGTGCCCTTTTTGGTCAGTGCCTTCCCCCCACTTTTGAAGTGCAACCACGTCCCCTGTAGTTAACAATTTTGGAGTACTTTCAAATTTAAGAACTTTATTTATTTTATTCCAATAGACGACTCTAACTGGTGCACACAATATTCCAATTACTCCCGCACGACAACGCTCACCGTTTAAAAAGATAATTATCATGAACACCTGGTGATCTTTTTTCTATTATATCTTTATATATTTAAACTGTTTTCATGTTTGAATAGTCTAGGTGACATTTTCAAACAATATAAAGCATCCCAAACACTCAGTCAGATATATTCGTCGTTAAAATGCTTAGTCTAGTACTCCATCTGATGTCGATTCGTTACAACTCAAAAGCTATTGTGTTTAATATTGCACAAATTGCGAAAACTATTCACTTACTCGTAAGGATTGAAAACTCTTTCTTCATCTGATTATGGAGATCCTGTGTTGAGAGCTAACCTGAAACAAACAGTGTTTTTTGTTATCAAAGTTACGGAGTCATTATGTGGATTATACCACTGTTAACAGAACTGTGACTGTTTTCGTTAATAAACGAGACCGTTGCTGCTACCTCGTCGGTTTACGTTGTATGATGTTTTTCACATAGACCTTGGTCATAGATTAGTCGTGTATGAATTTGCATTAGAAACAGTATTCGCAAGTGAATTCTGAAACAGATTGGCGCGATATCGCCGCAATTGTGTGCCACTCTACAATGCAGTATTAGTAGGGGCAGTGAAATTCTGCTTGCGGGTGTCAGATGCACTTGAGTGGTTTTAGTGGTTGTAATAAAGCCTTGGCACCTTGGTCACTTCAATATCCAACTGAGAATTGGCTTGTGGTGATGGACCTGTCTTTGCTTGTCGCCGAAGTACTTGTCTCTATGCTGAGTACAGCTACAACTCTACTTGGCGACATTAATACTTTACACATGGTACCATGCGTGCCTGTCTGCTTTTTAATCTTTCTGTACAGAAAATTCTTTTTCTGTTTATATTAATTATTTCACTAACAAAGGCGCAGACTGAAATGTGAAGAGAATTGACTACATGCAATATCTAGCGTTCTACTTTGAGTGACAGACGTTGCTAAATTTCGATTTCAAATTTGGACCTAGTCCGTTTCGGAGAGATGATTTTACGGAACGCCACTGAAGAAAGACTCAAGTTCTTCTGTTAGCAAAACCAGTTTTTACTATCAGCTTTTAATATTGTTGGTTATGCTCTTCCTGCACATGATATGGCCACTGCATGTAATGTTCCTGGTCTAAGTAATTATCGTATTCAGTAAATCTCAGTTCCAAACAGTTCTGCAGGTTTCAGCCAATCTTCTGTTGTCATTCACTCTTAATCTCAATTTCAGTCTTGATAAGGAAATGCTAGTACAAAGCAATACACTGCACATGGTTAAATATTAAACTAAAAACGCTAAAAATGTTATGTTGACATATCACAGTCAAATAATTCGTTCAGATGATCGGTTTTGATTCTATGGGATAAGATCATCGGTCCTTTATTTGCAGAGCGCATTCCTGAACGTTCGTGTCACCGTGCTTTTATAAACGTAACTCCCTATAAACCACGTAACCTTTATAATTGCATTAAATTAAACTTAATCGTTAAAAATCAGTTTTCCAGTAGAAGCTGGTACAATCAACAAACTGCCTCAACTTGTGAGCAAAAGAAGACTTGCGCAACCTTAGACACTAACAGTGTACAGTGGACACTACCCTTTCAGAATTTGGTGCATTTGGCCCAGAATGACAATGCTGCGCATGCGCTCCGGAAATCCGATATTTGGTCTTACGCTGTCCGACGTTCATGCACTACACGGGCGCGTGTATATATGACAGTGTGCATTTGTTGTGCTTGATGCACGACATTCGAACTATTGATTGCGACAACGTTGTCACGGTTTTATGGTAGTTTATACCTGTTCGAAAGAGAACTGTTGTATTCCTGTAAGAAGAACCAACGATATATTTAATACTTAGCATGAGTGTCAGTGATTCCTATTGCGCTGCCAGGAATTGGTGTCACTTTTCATGAGACATTTTCTAGCATTTTAAGAAATTTTTCCTATAATTTTAAGCTATGGATGCTTTAGCGATTTTCGAAGGACTCGACTGTTCTGTTTGTCTAGAACGTTTGGATGAGACTTGTAAGGTTTTACCTTGTCAACACACGTTTTGCAAATGCTGTTTAAAAGCAATTGTTGCTTCGAGGCACGAACTACGTTGTCCTGAATGTCGCCGTCTTGTGACAGAAAATGTGGACAAGTTGCCTGGAAATATAATGCTTATTCGGCTTTTGGATGGCCTGAAAGACCGTCAGATAAGGAAAAATCTAGGATCGTCAGAGGCACCGTCAACAAGGTCTAAGGTTAGTGTCGCACTATTTAGTTAAAATAATATATTGCTCTGTTTTGTATTGTTTTGTGTGAGCTCATGGTGACTTCGACGTGTATGTTGTAAAGTTGACGTGCTACCGGATAGAATGTATATTTGTGATATGTCATCAATCTGGTCATGAACGATATGTGTGTTTGTAGCGTTAGTAACATGATGGTTCATTTTGACTGCAACGATCGAACAACGCCACTCTATGTACCCTTATGTACCTGGGCCGGTTGTAACGAAGCCCGTTTAGCTTAAACGGTGGGGACAAAGTCAGAATTCAAGAACACTCGCACACATCTTTTAAACGTCTCAAATCATATCTGATGTGGTATTACTCTGAGTCAATACAAAATTATTATATTCAGTTAAAAATCTTTCCATGTTGTTGTTCAAGGAATACAGATATATTGATATATGCTTTCTATTTTGATCTTATCCACCTTTTTGGCTACAGTAGGGGCCGATTGTACGAAGCGCGTTTATAGTGTCGTTTTGACTCAAGTGTTGGCATCAGTACAAAAAGCCTACATGTTTCATTTGATATTTGTTGCAGAAGCAAAACAAAATTCTAATTAAATGCATGGTTTCTAATTAGTATTCTGATTAGAAAACCATCATTCATGTTTTACTTGTATAGTATTGACCTTAGTACCACACCATCATTCATGTTTTACTTGTATAGTCTTGACCTTAGTACCAATGCAGGCGACTGGCTACTGAGAATACCCCAATTAGTATCAATACTCTAAAAGTATTCACATTTGTGAATACAGAAACTCTTTAGTCTGTACAAAAATAAACTTTGTGACATGTCATTCAGATTTTCATGATTAGAAGTTGAATAATGATACCTATGAAAGCACTGAGGCCTTGCCGTGTTAGAGAATAGCAGTGGCGCATCTGTCCTCGCTACATATTCTTGACCTTTTAAATTGGCAGGGCAACATTTCACAAGTACAGTAAGGGTAAATATCGCTCAGGCAAGACAGACATTACTGCTTCTTAGACCCAGCTGTGTCATATTTCAGTTTATCCCTCGTTTATATGAGTTATTCAGTTTAAAACAATTGTGGCCTTAAGTAGCTTTATTTATGGTAAGGTTCTGCTGTTTCCTCCTGATAACATCTCTGGTGAACACCCAGTGTCTGGGCAGTCTGGCCATGTGGTGCATTCAAACTTTTATGTTTGGTTCTTCATCATTAGTTGTTTGTGAAAGAGGCTAACATTTTTACCAACTTTTCTTTATTAATCTTAAAAACCAAGGGCAACCCAACTCACAATGGTATTCACCAATCATCAAATTTATCTAGTCTAGAATTCCTTTCTGCCTTCTATATTTGCCAAAATGTTGGAATAGCATTGATGGTTAGCCCTCTGCTTGTTGGTGCTGATTGTTTTTAAGCTCATGTACAGTATATTGGTCTTTTAATAAGCAGCCAAAATAAAGCTAAATGATAGCATGATTTGATTTGTCTTGATCTGTTTCTCTATTTTTTTTCTCTCTTGATCTTCTGTCTTCTCCAGATTGAAATCTTAAGTTTGGAGGTGAGGCATAAACTCATAAGATTCATATGATTCTTTCAAAAAGGGAAGGTCACTTTGGAACAAATGGTTTCACTTATTCCACTGAGATTACTATTATTAGCCTTCGTGCAAGCCTTGAAAAAATATAATGATGGTGTTTGCGTCATACATAGTATTTATCTGTAATTGTAACCATAATTATTTTCAGAAAATGGCTGATTTATAGAGAATCCATCTTTCGATGAATTTAAAACTTCGAGAGCAGTTTGCATGTGTAGGTTTAAGTTTTTTTAAAACCCACTCCCTTGCAGCTCACTAGCTAGTCTTAAAAATATTCTATCAACGTGCCTATTCTTTTGCAATGCCAATGACCTACAATGCTGTCGTATTATCTTTTGCCTTTCCCGAACGAAATACAACGGACGTTGATACTCAAACAATTTCTCACTGTCTGAAGCCCAACAAGTCTCATTGTGAAAAAAAACCAGCCTTTGTAAACATTTCATGAGCCTAATCAAGAAAGATACTGAAAAATATTACACATGGCTAGATCCCCATTTTCAAATTGAAAAATGAGACAGTCGGGTGCTACAAAAGCGCTTGATTAATTTTCACCCAGCAGGAGAACTATGCGCTATACGCTGCTGTGCGTATGTACTGATGTTCATTTTAATATTGTACCTCAGTTCGTAATTTTCTGCGTCGTACTGATGCAACTTATACGTCTGGCTTTTTTGGAGTGTGCATGTTGTTTTTCGTTAGTTTTTCGTATTTTCAAGCGTTTTAAGTAGAAATATTATGAAAAGCGCCTTAGTTTTTTATATCTTT
The DNA here is from genome assembly GCA_025434845.1 of Phenganax subtilis. NCBI lineage: Eukaryota > Metazoa > Cnidaria > Anthozoa > Malacalcyonacea > Clavulariidae > Phenganax > Phenganax subtilis. Next base: position 15,658 of record JAOBYK010594221.1, on the reverse strand, counting down.
ATATTGAACAGTGTTGTTGATTAGCAGGCCTGCAGGCTGGGTAATTATGCACCCGTCGATTTCGTGTTGACTGAATTTGGGCAACAGGTCATTTCACGTCACGATAACTTGCAATTATACGTCCTGAAGTTTGCAATGTTAACTGCAGTTTTTAAAATCTAAATTATGTTTGTAATTATATTGGCAATAATTGGATGATTTGTTGTTGACACAATTTGTACAAATTGTAACAGAGATAGTGTATTTTTAAGAACTGCTTGCAGATTAATGGAAAAGGCTGGGTCAAGCTGCGGTTTCCACAATCTCATGCCTAATTTTAAGTATAAATGGACAAAATGCTAAGCCTCAACTCATTTCCTTTGCTTTAGGATAGCGCAATGTAGTAATTGACTTAAAATACGCTCAGTGACAACGATAGATAAACTCCGCTCAGTTCATGTAATTTTCTTAACTCTGGTGCATACACAGCATGCATACGAACGCGCATTGCTTCTCTTTCACAGCTGCATCTCCTTTACCGCGGCTTGAGTCTTTTTAAGGCGCGTCGTGGATGGTTTAATAACTACCAGCTATAGTGCATGGGAGAAGGTCTACGCGATGACTGGTGCGAAGACCTGGAGGCCATATCTTTCATTTGTAAATTGTAAAATTGCTGTATCTTTTATCGTTATTATTAGTCTTTTGGGTGGATTTTGCGAGAGTTTCACACTGTTGTACTCCTCCCCGAGAAGGAAAAAGCTTTTAAATCCATCTGTTTTTGTACAGTATTATTCAATACCTCCGCTAACTTCTCTCTCTAGAAACCTGCTAATTCCAGATCGGAATTCTGCCCAGTGACATAAAGCTGATGCTTGAGTAGGAGGCTACCACCCTGATAGTTATTTATAAATTTATGATGTTAAAGAAATGAACTCTACCCAAATCCTTCTCTTCGTTCATATATCTCTATGATGTGAAAAATGCAACTTGATATGAAGAAATCCTAATCTGTATGTATAATGGCTAAGATCATTTCGTTTATAAAACGATGTTGTTAAATTAATCGGGGTAACGTTCGGCTCCATCATAGAATCTGCGTGGGACCTTAATTGAAAACAAAATGGAGAATACTCAGGAAGGCATTAAAATCATCATGGGATTAGCTCCAAGACAAATGAATGAATGTCCTATATTTGATTTGTCCAGTTGGCTTCAATTACGCTCCAAATTAGACAGATTGAGCAGCAAAACCAAAATAATTATTCTTTGTACACTACGTTTGGTAACGATGTTTTGAAGTCTAACCTGGCTCTGAGCCTCTCTGTTGAGTAGGCTACGTATACACAATATACCATGCTGACAGTAATGGCATGAAAACTGCTCAATTTCTCACGTTCTCAACTTCAAGTCATCGGAACTTGCATTATACTCGCCAAAGTTCTACTTTTATGATATCTCAGTAACTGTTAATGTAAATGTAAATTTACAGTAGTCGTACGTATGTTTTGTGAGCAAGACAAACGTTCAGATAATTCACTGGGAGAATTATCTCACTAGCGCCCTGGAGGTCCTCACCTCCTTGTAGATAAAATAATTCCCAAGAGAACTAGCCAGTCATACGATTACACGAGTAATGCAGTCATCCGCCTAGACGTAGCGCAGAGGAATTTGCTCAGAGGATTGGGGAAGGTCCTGTGACAATAATCAGTATATCGGAGTTTCATATAGTTATTCTCATATTCTGCATGCATTTGTATGCATTTGCATGAAAACTGGTAACGCGTAGACCTGCATCAAAACGTCGTTCTTTGGATATCATGAGTAAATAACATAAGACCACTTAGGATCGTGAAAACGCGTACTGAAGTGTCATACGGTCGGCATTTTTTAAGTTCCGAGTGGTGTACCTAAGCAGTCGTCTGAACGGGCCGCGCTAAGTACATCATGGGATAGATTGTTATCGTATAAAAGTTTGCGTACGAGACTTGTAGTTTGACGTACATTTCTGTAACTACATGTATGACTACAACAGTGACCCGAAAGTCGCAAGAGCAATTGCTATCATTTGTTGTAATATTATTGAAGTTTTGCTAGGTAGGCTGTTTTGATTCCGCTCTATGCAATAGTTGACGTCACGAGTAATCTACGATTTTTCCCACAGTCATTGCCAACTCTGTATGAAATCATTAATTTAGCCTTAATTGTTCACATGTTGAGCTAAAAATAGCGACCGTCCATTGACTGCTTAACCTGGTAAAAAAGGTAGAGGAGAGTACCAGGAGACCGGCGACAGATGGCTGGCGGGTAGCTTAACTGATAAAATCCCATAATTGTGATCGTGTGCCTGGGTGAAAAATTTCTACTGAATTCATTAGTCGTAGACATATTCCAGCTGATAACTCATCTTAAGTGACATTTTTATTGACTGGTGTCTCAAGTTAGATGGATTTCTTATTGACTATTTTTAACTTCATTTCTTATATAGATCCCATTCGACGAGCCATGTGCGCGCGCACGATTTAGCTATGAGGCCAGAGAACCTGGGTAAGAACAGTAATACTGTTGCTCTATTTAATCCTTTATGAGCTAGAAAGATAAAACTTTGTTGAAACAGCAAGGGAAAAGCACAACACTGTGTTGCGCGTACGAGTTACGTTTTCTTTGATCTTTATCTACGATCCCGTCGGATCAATCGGAACTAGGAATATCGCTCATGAAGAAACGCGTACAAAGTGTCTAATAGTAGACCAATGAGTGTTGAAAAATAGCAATTAAGTGCATCGGTTCATTGGTGACAATGCTTGCATACCGGATATTATTCTTGTCGACTTTGACTTTCCAAATTACCCATGAACCTCCTAGATTTCATGACTTTTTCACATAGGGACTTGAATTTGAAGCGAGGAGATTTGATTGTTCTTTTACAAAGAATTGATGAGAATTGGTTTGTTGGTGAAATATCTGGACAGCAAGGTTACTTGCCTGCAAATTTTGTCGAGGTAAATGATTATACATTTGTAATTTGTAATGGTGCTTGCTCCATTTGTAGTTGTACGGGAAGTGCATGATAATAAATGACAGGATGCGAACAAATTTCTTCTAACAACTGACAAAATGCGAACAAATTTTTTGTAAAAGTTTGCTTGTATATGGATCGTTTTTATATCTATGAATGATTCCACCGGCATAGCAGTGACAGTGTTATCGATTCATATATATACAAGGAAGTTTTTTTCTAAGAAACGTGAAGAAGACGATTCTTCATGTGGTGTTACATTGGTGTTGAAATAAATTCAGTATGAATATGAGGCAACTTCGCTGTCTTTTTCGTTGATTGAAACATCCCGTAGTAGCTACCTCATTTAAGGCTGGTTTACACTAACAAAGTTTCTGTGATCAAAGTAGGAATTTTTCACACGGAAACTCTACGTTCTGAAAAATTTGTAAGAAATATCAGAGTTAAGTAGTTCGGTGTTGAGCACTGTATTAGTTCCCTTCAATATTTTTAGCAAATCCTTGAAAACTTAGGATTTACACCTATCCGAAATTTCCACTTTGATCACCGAAACTTTGACAGTGTAAACCGGGCTTTGGTCTCGCTATGGTCTATTTATGATGGCATAGAAGCCTGAAACAAAACCAAAATGTTGTTTAGGTCATAAATCCATTACCAAAGTTTGAAGATACAAAACGAGCACTTGCAAGAGGTCTTTATGACTTTGAAGAAGGGGACGAAGAAGATTTACTTCATTTTAAACAGGTTTGATACTCTAGCGTTACTAGTGACTTGCAAGCGTATTTAAAAGGCAAAAAACAATAAATAAAAATTGTATATGGTATTTTATATTTCATGTGCAAGTTAAATAAAAGACACATTATTTCAGGGCGATATTATAACCGTGTTACAACGAGTAGATGCAAACTGGTGTGAAGGAGAAATTGGTGATCGATGTGGAATATTCCCGGTTAATTTTGTCGAGGTATGAATATTACTATATATGTACTATAACTTTTAAAAGATAGCTTCAAAAGATATATCTTGTAGATTTATCAAACATCCGTCCTAGATTTATCAATCTAGCGTGTAGTGTGGTGTGGTGTTGTGACGTTGCGTAATGCAGTGTAGAAGACGCTCTACATGTAAAATAGTCTTGCGTGTCAATTGATGTATTGTTTAAAAATTGGATTTTTCTTATTTTCACATGACTACCATTCAACAGTCATCACTGGATTGTCTTGTTATATGATTATCGGATAGCTCTGTTAGATTGATCGTTTTTTTATGAATCCAGCTGAACAGTGTGGCATCTTCCATGGTCAGCGCTAATAAAAGTCCCGAAGCTGAACTTGAAAGTCGACGACAACCAAGTATTCCTCAAATGACATCGGAAACGCGTCAACCACGTCAGAAAGCTCATCTCGACAAACCTGTTGTTAGGAGATCTCGATCTATTCCTCGTGAAAGTCAGGAGAATGTTCGTAGACGAGCTCGTGACTTTGGTGAAGCAAGTGGTGGCAATCCAAGAGCTCGTGTTGCTAATAAGATTAACCGCCATTCATATGATGCGCTCTCCAGTGAGAGTTCTCGTAATGAATCATATGATGTCGTAACTAACCGTCCTCGTGTTACAGAATCTAGCGAAACTCAGGTAGCGATGTGGTTATTGATCGTGATGTAGATTTTTAATCTTCCTTTAATTCGTTACTGCTATACGTAAGAAAAATACTGTATGTCAGTATATAGACGATATTTTTAAATACTGCATTTTAGCTACAATGCAGTATTCATTACTGACATTGGAGAAAATTGTTTCAGAGTTTTCGCGCGGTCAAAAACAAGAGCTTATACTCTCACAGGACCTATTAAATCAATCTTAATCTTACTTTTTCATCTTACTTTTTCACCCAATTCAAGTTTAGCACACGTAGAATAAAAAGAATTAACAGAGAGTTTTAGATTGACGTTTACGGCGAACTGCTGACTGCAAACGGCAAAGTTTAAGTCGCATTTTAAGGTCAACTATGTCAGTTGTTTGATGTTACGGGAACCTATATAATGAACTGAAGCGTGATTTCGCAACTTCGCTCATATTGCCAATAGCAGTTAGCGGTTCGCCGTGAACGTCAATCTAAAAGTGCCTAACATCATTTTCACATAACTGCAAGTTGACCACCAGTTGTATTTGCTTGAAAGCACCATGGGAAACCCAGCTAGAGGATGAATGCATTCATGACGATTGATGGTTGCAGGTTGCATATATATTTGTAGCTTATCTAATTTCTCAAACTAAATCGTCGTTCTCATTTATCTCTAGGAAGATAAAGGTGCATCCAGCTTGAGCAATAAATCCAGCCCAACAGGTTTCCACACAAAGGAGACTGAAGTTTCAGATGTGTAAGTGGAAGTCAAATTTTCGTACAGATTTAGGCGAGTTGCCTCGTTTAGCAGCGTTGCCTCTTTTCTTGCAGCTAATATCTGTTATCTTAATATTTCCGGCAAGTTGATTAGAAATTTTGCAGCTGCATAATAATACAAATGACCCATGAAAGACATAATCATAATATATGTGTCTTGACTTGTAGGTATATAGCATTGTACAATTACAGACCACAAAAAAATGACGAACTCGAGTTGTGTTCTGGGGAACATTATAAAGTTGTGGGAAGAGGAGTAGATGGATGGTTTAAAGGTTTTCCCGTTCTCCGAAGACAACAAATTGGACATTTTCCTGGAAACTATGTTCGTTTAATTAGGTATATTGTCATGTTGGGAGTCTCCAATAAAGGGCTAAATTTTCGTAAACGTACGCTGTAAAACTATCTTAATCACTGGCAAAACATATTAATGCAGTTGAAATGTAATTTAGGACTGTTGTCTGTTGATGTAGATACTTAGCATTTCGAATACTTGTCAAATTTCGCAAGAAGTGTTCATAAGTCAGAACAAATGATAGATATTTTGAAACTTTGTCCGTGCAAATGCCAAAGAATAGTTGCCGAAGTTTTGGTATTCTGTGCTTGATATTAATTTTTTGCGTACTGTTCTGTTTCCAGTCAAGTTTCGTTGCAACTAGCATTAGCAATGCCAATCGTAAAATCGATATCTTACTTTTTCTTTCTCTTATTTAGATCCTCAAGTGTGAACCAAGAAAATGTAGCAGACAATGCAATGTCACTAGTTCAAAGACGTCGACGTAAAAATAATTCTCAATCTTCACTAAATCCAGAATCTGCTCTACCACTTTTGCCAAGACCTCGACCATTTTCTGATATCAGTAGTGATTCTAACCAGGATACTTCAATAGCCCCACCTCTAACGCCACCTTTGGTTGGCGCGAAGCCACCTGTAAGTGTGATATGTGCTTTGCGGTAATAATGTTTATACCACTTGTAACACTGACGTACAAAGTAATGACCGTTATTTATAAACCTATGTATGTACATGACAGATATTTTTGTTTTAGAAACAGTCGTTATTGCGAAGATTTAGTATTGGTAAAAAGAAGGATCGCAGTAGCCTGCAAACTGTTCAGAGGTACACGGTGGCCTTCATGTTTCATTAGAACTGACTGACGATCTCCACGCAAATCATTTCTAGAACACAAAACAATCGCATGTTCAAACCTTATGGTCCTCTTATCAAGTGTAGGTGCTATTATGTCGTCCCGTAAGGTCAAAGTTTGACGTGGCACATAGTTAACGCGCGGAAGGCTGAGATACCTCCATTGCTGTTTTCTAAGCTAACGAAATACTGGCTCTTTTCTTCAGTGAACGCCAGCTACTTCGCCAGCAGTCAGATTCCGCTGTTGGGACAAGTTCTTCAAGGACAACACAACCTGCTTCATTCTACAGATCACAAGTATGTTTAATCAAGATAAATCAAATTTTACAGAATAATTATTCTGTTTCCCGACTATTTCACAAGACAACAATTTGAGCGACTTGTGCCACGCTAATGCGAATCATGACACCAAATCTGTATTACAATTTCAATAAAGTTTCCCGTAATGAAAGCAAACATTTATGATATTGTATTTCTGACACTTTATTAGTTATCCTTTCATGAACTTTTCATAACCAATTTATAATTCAGTATATATGGTTTTTACCACGTCTATACGCAAATTTAACGTAAGTGGTAACAGTTTTCATAAACTGCTTATCCCGACCCACCCTGCCAACTATCATTGTAGGAGAAAACTGGAGTGCCCGGAGAAAACCTAAGACTTTCGGCAGGACAGTTGACGAAATCTTTTCATATGAAAAAGTGAAGTCCGCGCTCAGCACTGAAAATCGAACCCACAATTTCTCGTGAGCTCTGGGTTGGAATGATTAACACATTTCTGTCCGTTTCGAATTGTGGATAATCTTCTCGATCATAGGCGTAGAGTTTTGGTTTTGTCTTGAAGGGCTGAAACTTAAACACGTGGTCGCTTGTTATAATTGCGAGAATTGATGTTTAGTAGTACTGCCATTTGGTCAAAACTATATATGGCGTTCTGTACTAAATAGGTCAGTGCATTACTGTACTGGGTACACTTCGTTTAAGCCTGTACGAAAAGCAACATCGCCGAACATAACAACAACGACAGAATTGGAATCATGGATATAAATTAGTTTTTGCTTGTTGAATGTTGATTCTGAGGTTATAAAACGCTTTTCATGTTTTATGTAACTAACCTTATTTTCACTGGAATCAACCAGTGGCAATATGGTTAGCTACAACGTTAACTGGACTAACAAGTTTTGTAAGACTTCTACAGGGGCTAAGCCCCCACTGTAAGATTTCTCAGGGGGCTCGAGCCCCAAAGCCTCCCCCCATACTCTATGCCTATGTTCCCAATTCGAAAATAGCCTGGAAAGTTTCCTCCGAAAGATTGGAAAGCGTTTATCTGAGTACAACCTTTATCAAAATGACGCAACGAAAAGTTTACTATGAATGCATGTCGTCTCTTTAGCCTGAATCAAGACAAGGATCTCGAACTTGCTCCGGTAGTAAGGAAAAGTAAGTATATGAGTATCATGATATGCTTTGAGATTTCATCGCAAGATGTTATAATCTCAACCTCATCCTATCCATGTTTCTGCAGGTTTTTCCGCTTGAGACAGGAAATTGTATTGCATTTTGAACAAGTCTCTTTCATCTTTGCTAACCTTTTAATGCTGTTTACTTGACCAGGGGCGGGTTGTTCGTACGCCGTTTAGCTTAAACGGCGTATAAGTTCAAAACATAAATGAAATTTATGTCTACCTTAAACAACGAAATTGAAAATATTTCAACTGCATACAATAATTATGTATTTACCCATAGTTTTATTGCATAACATTTGACTTTAAGAGCTTAGAAGAAGTGTGGGAGTGTTTTTGAATTCTGACTTATCCACTGTTTAAGCTAAACGGCGTACGAACAACCGGCCCCTGAAGTTAAAATTCTCTTTGCATCCTGTTCAAAGCACGCATGTTCAAGCTTGAAATGCCATACGCTTATCTGGATGGCTTGATTACATTTACGAGGTCGAAAAATAAATCTGCATTCGCCAGTGCATTGTGAAATGAAGTTGCTTGTTTTTTGCTTGCTCATGCAGTATCTATTTTTCAATATATATCCATTCGATCTAACATCGTTCCTTTAGCCCTGACAATGAGGTTTCTGTTCGATCACAGTTTGTTTAAGGTGATTGAAATAGTGTTAAAATTTTAGATATGTAGTGATAGCCAACTATCCGCCAAACAGCGCTATGGAACTGGAGATTAGGTGTGGTGATATTGTTTACGTGACAAGAAAGACACCAAATGGCTGGTACCATGGAACGTTAGAAAGAAATGGAAAAGTTGGTTTTGCTCCTAGCAGTTTCCTGGAAAAGATTTAAAGTGACGGAAAAAAATATATGTTCATAAATTTTTAGTCTATGACTATGTACATATACTATACATAATAATAATTGTACATACTTGCGAGATTATATAATAGTTTAATTTGTTGTCATCGGCATTGCGTTGTTCTCCTATAATAATGTAGTTCTATATAATCCCGTTGGGTCTGTTGCCTTATTTTACGAGCGTAAGCAATTCCCATTGGAAGACTGGCAGTGGATTGTAAGATTTATACGGCCTCATATCAATAAATACATCGTCGGAATAAAAAGAAAAAATACTATGACAAAGTTTATCTCGGCTGGAAACTTATCATTGTTTTTGAGACAAAATCTTGCTGCGTATGTATGCATGTCTACTTGTTAAGACTTTATCCCTTTAGCTTGCTCACTTTTGAAGCTTTTTATTCCCATTCGTCGGCAAGTTATGTGCAAAGTCATTTTTCTGATGTGTTGGAGTAAATCAACGTGGTTATTATCACTAGCAGATGTTACACACATCAACAGATTAACATAACTTAGAGCAGGAGTTGATGGCTGTTTTGAGATGATTGTTCGGCGTTCTTTCGGCTATCTTTTGTAAACTGGACCAACTATTTAGAAAGTGCACGGCGTAGTCCTCATTAGTACCACTAAAACGTTATCTAAACAAAATATAGAAAATCGCAACCACAGTATCAGTAAGTATAGTACAGTACATGTTGCATAATTTCGTAAAAAACTGGTGCGATTAGCTGAATTGCTGCTAGTTGTATAGCATGATTGTTCTGGCTGCACGATCAGTCATCCAACAGAGTTATGTCGTGAATTCATGTGCGTAAACACGGCCAATCTGTTAACCGTAGTTTTTACCATTACATATGCTTTGATTATTTAACTGTACAGTATATAGTAAGGTTAGGGACTTTTCCCAGATTTTTGCTGGCATCAAAACTAGTTGAAGAATTCGCTTGAAGTAGTTTAATCAATCATGTATTCCATTTCTAATTCAGATAATGTCTCGAAATTTGCGAATGGTTGAAAGCGAAATGAACAAAGGAAAAACTCCGACGTCTGTGTTCGGTCTAGCAGCTAAAGATCGTCCTGAACCATCGCACCGTGAAATGGCCAAAGAATATCAACCAACTGACACGACTCCGATCAGGCCAGCAAAAGAGGGGGATACACCGTCCGTTGATTTCAAAATTCAAGCGTTGCAAGAGGGACAGAAATAGTGACAGAACTTTATTTGGACTTTCTTGAAGTACTCTATTTTTTATGAGTTGATGCATGTGAAAAATAGGGGTGCTTTGCATAAATTCACTAAGTCGAAAGGTTTTTTTGTTGTCAGTGATTTCCAGTACAATAAAATAAAATAATATTTTTATATGTTGCATTATTTGCAAGTACGCTAGCTCATGTTGTTGTAAACAGTAGTTTAAGTAACGAATTCTTATCTTGTTATACACTTACACACTACCTAAATAGTGTTTGGCTTTATACCATCATTTTGCACCTTCAATAAAAACGATTAAAAAAATCCTCTGCTCTTTATTCATGTGCAGTTTTCCCATGCAGACTACATGGTGGAAAATCCAACTTGATATAAGTATGTTCTTATTGCGGTTTTTTAATTCGGTATTCAAACGTGCCCAGTCTCAGGCAGATGCCCATGCCATGCATAGGAGTGATGGCCATGCCATGTCAGTTGCCACGGAAATTCTTTATGGTTATTGCCTATTGGTCTTTTCATAAATGAAACATGAAATTCAAAAATTCTGATGTTTTACAGTACAAGAATATGATTTCCCAACCTCATGTGAAATTATTGTGATATGGAATTGGAAAATTAAAGGTATAAAAGGCAATTTGGCAATTTCACAGCTGTAAAATACCATGAAATGAAGTGTGAAATTTTAGTAAGAGAACGTTTCACTACGAGTATTGCAGGAAGTTCTGAATTGAAAAAGTGTATGATCAGGTGGCTTGCGTCTTTCATCCTACAAATGGAAAAGAATATTTCAATCAAAAACATAATTTAGATAATGCACCGCAGTATTCCGTAGTATAAAAAAGCTGCAAAGGATAATTAATTCCATGCAGGCTAGAAGTCTGCTCAATCGCATGACATTTGCATGTGCACGTAATGAAAATTTTCAAGTATTTACATTTTTCTCCGCTTTCGAATTTGCTTGGTCTCTGCAATTATAGACAACGTTGAAAACGCCACAGTTTCATAACGATAAGTAAGGTAATTCTATAGAGATCTGATGTCGTCAATATTGTTGTGCCTCTAATAAACTGAAGCTCGGCTTAAAAATTGATAAGCGCAACGAGTGACAGCGTATGAGACATATATCATACATTTATAATGGCGGCGTATCGTTCCTTCTAAAATATATTTACACCGCATTTCACTAACCACCTATCTGTGTTCTCTGGTTAGTATGATGTTCTCAATTTGGAAAACTACCTCATATATTCGGCTACGTAAAGGCCAGTTCACACGGGCGATTTTTGCTGCGATTTTTCTCCTTTTAGTGTATGTGATCGAGTAGGTTGACTGGCGAGCGCATTAGCAAAATTGTTGGATATATCTCGCCAGTTTTCCACTCTATCACATCGTTCAACACGAGAAAAATCACATCGAAAATCGCCCGTGTGAACTGGCCTAAAGGAGAAGCAGCACACAATAAGCGCACGTGACTTGACAAAAAAAATTTTGTCGGTTTATTGTTTGAACCCGTTGAGATATCAGTATGACAAAGCAGTTTTCTTGCATTAATACTTTATCAAAATGAATAGTTAACAATATTTTTACGCAATGCGGGCTAATTACTCAAGAGTCGACGATTATCTCACTAGGGCTGTCCAATCGCAGTATCAACACATACTAAGCCAAAGATCAACGCCAGCGAAAAATTTCGCCCACCTGAAACAGGTGTCAGCATATTCTTGGAGCTACCCACTCATGCTCCAGCTTGCATGTCGCATTAAAAAAGGAAAGTGATCACGCTCGAACCCCAGTCACTGTGTCACTACGCGCGTGAAGAGACCTAAGTATGATGTAATTGAACGTTGTTTTACCTTGAAAACCAGTTGGAGAAAGTTCAACTGGAAAAAATTGCTTTGAAGAATCACTATTCCATGAAAAGTAACAAATAATCTTGCCGGACAGCAAATTGACAGAAACCAAACGTTAAATTTTTGTTAAGTTTTTCTGCAGCAAAAAATCTTCTATCCGCGCAATATGCCAACAAAATACAGAAAATGTGCTCCGTTCTCTTTGCCTCACAACCAGTCTGGTCTAGTCGGCATTAATAAGAACAATCCTTGTGATGGATACTTCGGTTGTGATGATGAAGAATCGTTTCCAAAAGATGACAAAGGTAAGAATCAAAGTTTTGACAAATTTATGGAACAAGGTATATGGTATTATGAGAACATTCATCGGTTTTGTAAAAGTACATTTCTTAACGAATCAAATTCGAAAAACAAATTGGAAATTTGAACTATGTAACTTGCGTGTCTGTAGTGCATCTTTCTTCTGCTACAATGTTGTCTAGCAAAGGAAGACTGGTGATAATGAAGTACACACGAGATTACGTATAATCACATTTTATGAAATTTCTAGGATCCACAGCTGTTCAAAGTTTTGTTTCCAGGGGCCGGTACGAAGTCCGTTTAGCTTAAACAGTGGCTAAATCAGACGTGAAAACACTCCCACACAGCTTCTACATCTTTGAATTAAATCCAATCCTATGCGCTAAAACTGTAGTTAGATGTATTCTAAGCGGTTTGAAACCTTTCCGCAGTTGTCTTGTTCAAGGAATTCATCAAAATGATTCAGGTTTTGAGCTTCTACCGTTTAACCCAAATGCACTTCGTACAAGCGACCGCAGCACGGCAGAATTAATGACAGAACGGCCGGAGTTAGTGGCAATTAATTTTGTGCGGACACAGTTCAGCTAAGAGATAACATAAAGTTGATAATGGTTGTTGCAGACTCTGATGTAAGAAAGTTTGTCAACATCGATCGTTACAATAAAGTACATGCAGAAAATTAAGTTGTTATATCCATGCTAGTGCTAGTCAATGCATCTGGTCAGCTTTCCATTAAATTCATAGTTATGTTTGCATGGCTCATGCATATTTGAGCTCATGCTATGTTTGTGCAGCAATAAGTTCGCTTAACAATCCAATTCACTTCCCTGCAGCTCTATTAAACAACAACAATGGAAAGCAACATTGTCAGATACCATGGATAAAGAGAAAATCACCGCCCGTACTGTCTTTCTTCAAAAGAATGGCTAGCTTAAGAAAACGACCAAGCATCCCGGCACCAGTAAGCAATGCGAGCAAATACCGTACACTTCCGAACTTTACGACGAAGAACTTTAATATTGGATACAAATGTTTCCCGTTTGACAATGACACCGGTTTCACGTCTCTGAAACGGGATTATTGCTGTGATGGCTACTTCGGTTGTCCTCCAGCTGCTAAAACAGAATCGATCGTTGATGAACACTGAACAGGGTGAAATGCCACAAAAAAGAAATTGTCGCTATGTCAGGCAGAATAAAGATCAATAATACCGCATGTACATCTTATTGAAGTAGACAACTATATATAACAACGTCAAGTTATGCTTTTAGTTATTCATGTATTCAACGGCAATTTCCATTTCCAATTCGTTAATAAATAACGATCATCTTCTTCTCGACAATATTTCAAGACAATCCCACTTTCTGCTCTACGTTTGAGACGATGTCCTAATTCCTATCAATGGTGCTTGCATCATGGCTTTTACTTTGTAGTCATCACTGCCATAGTGCAAAATGTATGCATGTAACTATCTTATGAAGGTGTTTTCAAAATCATGTATCCCAGTATTACACTTTCTATTACTGCAATACTAATTGTGATATAACCTTGGCATTATCCTAAGATCACTAAAGTTGGCAGAAGCGTTTGGTTCTCCTAAGTTAGCTCAGTCCTGCACTTCTCATCTCCACCCTAACACTATCCACACCATCCAGGTATATGTTCGTCAATGATCATACACTATCGGTTCGTAAACCAACATGCTGCCATTTTCTTTATGATCAACAGCATCAATTAGACTTAAAGATCTATACAGGGAATCAGAGTTAGCCAACCGTGCTGAGTCTCAACATATTCTGTCCAAAGTGTCCAATGCTAATAAACTTTTCATTCAAGTTTGTCTAACCACGAATATACATGCAGTTAAGTATTTTCGATGCATCCCTGGAATGATCAATGTATTCGAAGACTGATATTTTCACATGCTAAGGTTTTGGAACGATCTATCCCATGGCCTACAAGAGAATAAAATGACTGTCAGACTATCTCTGATTTTTACGTAAAACTTTGAAAATCAACATCCTCCTGATAGAACATGATTACCTTTCCATGGTGCTTGGGCGACCTGTTTCCCCAGTGTAGTCGTGTCGATACATACTTCTCATGTATAAAGGGGTTTGGCTGGGTCCTAAGAATATGTTAATGTCTAATTCAGTGCTCTACATTCTGGTTTTCTCATTAGCTAAACGCTTTCAGATGAATTTAGACATTTGAAGGAACTTGCGTTATTTTACGGAAACGGTAATCACACTTCACACAAATTTATAAACACGTGGGAAATATTTATTTTCAAGAAACGAAATTTGCAACTTTGAGTGTCATTGGTTTTAGTTAAGCCTTTTAATTATATGTCGCCGATCGTCACCGGTGATCGGCGATGCTTTACTCGAATATGTCATCGATCCTGGCATTTCAATTAAGTGAGATCGCAAGAAACAAACCATACTTATTCCTGCGATTGCATCGGCGATGATCGCTGTCGACATGTAAAGCTTGTTCTCATATATCGCTGAAGTTGCAAATCTCTCATCGACGACAATCGGCGATATATGGGAACTTTGCCTAAGTACCACAAAATGAATAATTAAACAATCATTGAACGCAGGTCACGAGAGGTATCCACAATAGTTCAGACTCGGTCAGTGTTATCCGCCTTTGCTTCTCTTGGGCACTACTACCTTCGTCTAAAGTGCAATGGATATCCTGCTTAGAGCTAACAGAATATCCAAAAGTACTTCAGCATGGACTGCGGAGCCGGGGGGCTGGGAGACTTTAGCCTCCCCACATTTTTGGCCGCCAAAATTACGATAGTCTTTTACTGGTAAAAAGGATTGTTTTTATAATTGTAAGTCTCAATTTTGTGGCCTTGTATGACTATGGTCTCAGAGATTTTCGATAAAGTTTCTCTCAAAATGCAATAAAGAGTTATAGAAAATTAAAAATTTTCTTGGGGGGTTCTATTTATAACTTAGCCCCCTCCCCCCCCTCTGATACGCTCCGCGGGCCCTGCTTCAGTATTAAGTATTTTAGGTAGTTAAATTTATTATACCGTTATTGCATTTGTAAGCTCGTTTCTTTTGAACATATCCTGGTATTATTGTCGGCAGTTTATCTACAAAAATATTATAATATATGATTAAATAATCTTTTTCAAAACAACCAATGAGTGCGCGTGACGAATTGCAGCCATTTACATTAAAAAGCAAATATCAACGAATGGATTGCAGCACTTTAAGAAGTATAGTAGCTGATTACTAAGCTGTAATACAGCCTTTTCTCTGATGGCGTTTTTTGAAAACAACTTGCAGTTGCTTTTTGGAATAATTTATTCTTTTCGTGCATGCGATTTTCAAAATACATTCTTTTACAACGAGTCAAACTAAGCCAGGACTGCTACTCCGAATGGGAGTCAATAACAGCGGGCGTCCCTCAAGGTACATTGT
>JAOBYK010594110.1:0-11435 GCA_025434845.1 Phenganax subtilis | reverse complement strand
AGTGCACTGCTTCATATTCCTGCATCGTATTTTTCAAACGGATTGAAGTGTTTACCATAGTGGAAAGTTGTTTATGCACCGAATATTTACACTAGTCAAACTTTTGAAACCATTTTGCGCCAGTGAGAAAAGCTAACATACAAGAAAAACGTATGGGTTTAATGGTTTTCTAAAAATCTTCCATTCAGTACACCAAACTGGCGTAAAAACTCACAGGTTGTACGCCGAATATATTCAGCGCAACATACGAACTTTCCAGAGGAGTGTTTACACTATTACACGACGGCAATTTTACCGTAGCGTAGTGATTCCATCTGGAATGCCAAGCGTAGTGGTCTACTGCTAGTACGCTACGATAAGTCTCTTCGTCTTAGTGTAAACACAATAGTAATAAGCGTAGTGATATTTTGACAGAGTGCCAACCATAGCGTTGTAGTGTAAACAGCACCTCAGTCCTTGATTTTGTGCGCTTGTGAGTTTGTTATCGTATTCGTCGTACCCCAAGCAACTTCATTGCTTTCCCCTCTGCTTGCTTCAAGCACATATGGTTCAATAATATGCTCTTTGATGCCCAAACTTTCATCGTTTGCGGAGACTTCTTTGCTTGCCATATTGAAAAAGTATTAGAACAAAGACAACAACCCAGGTTGTGACGTCACAGCTATAGTTCACGAGGACTTTAATTTTGTCGAAACATGATCCAAAATGGCGGACTACGCACAATTTTCGGATATAAACAATCGCTATTTTCTGCTAATGCAAAAGTCTAAAGACGAAACTTCTACTTGTGTTTAGCAAGCTATACACTAAACTTTACGTTAACATTGAAAAAAAATATATTGCCATTTCCCTTTAACGTGATTTTAGTTCTACTATTAATGAATATTTTCATCTACGAAGACCGTTGCACATTTCAAAGTTTAGTAGCTGCGGGTTATACGTTAATTTATTTTTCCAGAAATAGCATTTTTGTTGCTGTGAGGGTTATACGCCGTGCGGATTATATGCCAGAAAATACGGTAATTGTTGTCAGTGCAAAGTTTCTTCGAAACTTTGCAGTATTGTGATGGGTGGCGAAAATTCACATCAGTCATACAGTCATACAGTCAATCATACAGTCATAGTGTAAATTTTCCGGGGGGTGTACGCAGGTATTTTTCATGTGTATTTTCTATTAAAATTTAGTGCAAATGCATGAGCGCGTAGCCCTGTTTTCGTTAAATTGCCATCGAACACAGGCTTCGTCCTTCGTGGCATAATATATTGGTGCAAAAATGGTGTATGTTAAAGGAGTGAGACACGTATAACCGTATAACACGTGATCAGAACTTTAACGCTGTATAATAGTTTGCCACAATTATTCAGTCTTGTCGTTCAATCAAGGTAGACACAAATTATTGGCATTGCTTGCTGTAAAAAGTGTACTAGTAACAATTTTGTGGTATAATTTAGCGAAGTGAACAATTCATGTTTCAGTGTAATCTAGTAAGCCATCTTCAAGTATTTTAACCGACAGCAATACAGTGCAGCGACATCATTAGCTCAGGTTGGCGGTTGCATGACTGTTCCGACATAACAATCTCAATCATGTTAACTCGAAAAGGAGCAAAGTATTGCATGCGGCACATTTATGTTCGTATTGATGAAGACATGATTTAAAGTAGATCAAGCTTTGGCCGTTTACTGTGTATATACTCAACTCTTGAATACCACAAAAGTAAGAATATTTTCCCCTGCATGCATGCTGTATAGATAGAGCTGAATGTTTCAACCGACATTGATCTGAATGGTTTAAAAGATTCCCTCCCAGCGTCGCTTCAAGGAAATTGGCCTGTCGCCTTCGAAAGTTTTTTAATAATTATGAGTTAAGATTTGGATATAGTGCATGTGTTAAGAACGCTCGTGTAGTGGACGTGATTGCCTCGCTAAATATCGAAATTACTTTTGCATTTGTGTAAGATTTTGTACACACGTCGCACGTGAACAAGACGCTATTGGGCGTGTTTTTATAACTTTCTGCTGAATATGATTGGCTAGTTGTTCGATTGCCACGGGAATAAAGTATTGCATCATGATTGCCTTTGGGATGTAAATGCTTGCAGTGCAGCATCAGTGACACTTCAAGCAGGATTGACAGTGACTACTAGGCTGAATATGAGAAGCAAGCCGTTGAGTTTTCTCTTGACTCAAAAGACAGCTCTTTTGAAAAGCAAAAGACAATGAGATAGCCCACGGGTTATTGCCACTCGCTTCACTTGCCAGCGAGCCATATGTAATCGAGGAAAACGGCAAGGAGAT
Source organism: Phenganax subtilis (assembly GCA_025434845.1). NCBI lineage: Eukaryota > Metazoa > Cnidaria > Anthozoa > Malacalcyonacea > Clavulariidae > Phenganax > Phenganax subtilis. Next base: position 9,137 of record JAOBYK010594110.1, on the reverse strand, counting down.
AGCCAGCGTGTTATCGCCACGGACCTTGTTCACGGGTCTAGCACAACGTGTTCAATTGAAAGAGAAACTAACAAGATCTTATGAGAAATCACTAGCAAATACGAGAAACTATGAGAACTTACCTAAAACTATGAGAACTTTATATGTGAAAGAATTATGCATATGTGAAACACTACCTGACATTCAGGATGCTCAGCAAGACATATAGGGAATGTATCAAAGGTCAGTAGGACTTACAATTTTATAGAAACTCATGATACTGGTTTAGAAGAATCAAGTTGTCCTACACGTGATCATGAGCCGTCTAAAATTCCTGTAAAAAGTTAGTTCAATCAATGAGCAAAAGTAAAACTAAAAGGCGTAAAATAAAAAGCTTTATAAGACAATATATTCCTAAATCATCGTCTTGGCACAGTTTCTTTTCTACTAGATTTCGCAAATGTGTCAGTCAGAAACTAGCAAACGCAAATATGTGGCAATTTAGAAAGCCGTGTCGTGCAAGTAACATGCAAAAGTTCATTATGAAAGGAACGCCTAAGATAGCAAATTTGCATAATGGAAGAACAAAAAAACAAATTATGCCAATTAAGCAACCCTAGGAATAAAACAATACATAAATACAACATGCGGCAAATAAAAACGTGTGACAAACTCCTCTTGTTTGTATGCGGTGATATTGAGTTGAATCCAGGACCCGTAAGTAGTTTAAATATGTCAGTATTGACTACAAGGCTAGCTCACATTGGTCGAAAACCAGTAAGCATTGTTGGTGATGGTAATTGCTTCTTCCGTAGTGTAAGCCACCAGCTGTACGGAACTTATGAACATCATCCGCAAATAAGAGCTCTTGCAATCCAACATTTAATAAACTGTCCAGAATATTTTGTCGAATATAATACTGATCAATCAAGGTTGCAATATTTACAAAATATGTCAAGCCTCCGTGCATGGGCAGATCATATTATTATACAGGCAGTTGCTAATACAAACAACTTGCGAATGAACATCACAGAAAGTGCACCAAATTTTTTGAGTCAACAATTGTAAGCTCCATTTATACTGATAGTGAGACTGGGCGAAGAAGTGCAAGAATATTTTCATCGGACATCTTGATGAACTTCATTATGTGTCGACAACGCCTATCACACAATTGATTTTTACCCGAAGTAATATATCAGACAAGTAACAAACCTAAAGAAAATCTTACAAAATTCTCAATCTAATAAAACTACTTCAGAAAAAACTGTCTATAAAAAATTCAGAAAAAAGAAAGCAGTATATGAAAGAATATATGAAAAAAAAGAGAGAATAGTGAATTTAAAATGAAAGGAATTGAAAGAAAAAAGTTTTATAACGATAACTATAAAAATTCCAATGCTACAAAAATTAGGGAATCTTGGCAAAAAGCCTCAGCAGCATACAGAGAGGTAAACACTGAAAAAGTTAAGGAGTCAAGTAACAAAGCTACTGAGACATACAGAAAAACAAATCCTGAGAGAGTTAAGGAATTATTTACTAAAACCTCCGCGACATACAGAGAAGCAAATCCTGACAAAGTTAAGGAGTTGAGTGAAAAAGCTACTAAGACATATAGAAAAACAAACCCTGAAAAAACAAAGGAATTAAGTAAGAAAGCTACCGCAGCATACAGAAAAACAAATCCTGAAAAAGTTAAGAAAGCCTCTACAACATACAGAGAAGCAAATCCTGAGAAAGTTAAGGAGAGTCAACTAAGAAAGCTAATGAGACATACTGAAAAACAAATCCTGATATGGTTAAAGAATCTTACATCAAAGCCATTACAAGATATCGACAGTCAAAGCCTGAAAAAGTTGCAGGATCACTTAAAAACTCGAGTAGTGCATACTACCAGAACTATCCGGTTAAAGTTCAAAGTATTCAAAAAAGCTATTATATGAAAAGAAAACTTGCCAGTACTGAGAATGACAATAGAAGTGATAATAAAAGATGAAAAATTCATTCCCAACATAATTCATATGACAGTTGTAAAGAAACGTCTGGTGATACGAGGTCGTCAGTAAGCATACCTAAAGCTGTAAAGTTATTTCATAAGAATATCAACATTGGACCAGACATGTACTTGTTGTAACCAGTTATGGTACAGATCATCTGTCACTGAATGCAATGTTTCTTTTTATATGAATCATGTTCAAAAGAAATTCCTGATTTATGTCCTACTGATCTGAGGAGCATTGATAACACTGAATGGATCTGTGGTATATGTCATTCAAACCTTAAGGCTAGTAAATTGCCAAGTTGTCCAAAGGCAAACAAAATGACTTTCCCAGAAAAGCCCGATGTCTTAGAGAATTTAACTCCTCTAGAAGAAAGACTAATTTCCCCAAGAATACTTTTTATGCAGATGCGGGAATTGCCTAGTGGAGGACAATTAAGTATACATGGGAATGTAGTTAATGTTCCTGCCGATGTCAACACAATCATTAGCGTTTTACCTAGACCAGTAAACGAATCACAAACTATTCCAATTAAATTGAAAAGACGACTCGGTTATAAACACCATTATCAATTTCAGAATGTTAGACCTACTAAAGTTTTGGATGCAGCTCAATACTTGGTTCACACTAGTGAAATATTCAAGAACGAAAGAATACAACTAATGGATAATTATTTGTTTAATCCAGTCAGCAATGACAAAGAGTGGTCAGAATTTTTTACCATGGACTGCAAAGAAACTTCAGATAATCTTTCAAACGATGTGAATGCTCAAAATCAAGAAGTAGTGGAGACACTAGTAAGTAATGACTCCGTTGACAATGGCACTGATGAGTGGTGTGAAGTAACTGAGCGACCATCAGGAGTAGTGGATACATTATTGCAAGAGCTTGACATTACTCAAGATGGTGATAAAATAACCAGTTTTGCACCAAAAGAAGGAAATAGACCTCTTGGTATATTTATAGATAAAGATACTGAATTTGTCTCCTTCCCTACCATTTACTGCAGCAAACGACAAGCTGATAACAGTAAAAGACTCCTGCCTGTTCACTATAGTAGAATTTGTAAGTGGGAGTTACGAAGTCATGATAGAAGAGTCGCTCAGTCTGTGCCAAACATTTTTTACAAACTAAAAAAATTACAAATTAGACAAATTCAAGGGAGTGCCAGTTTATCATTACGTAAATGCAAAACCAAAGGTAAAGTGTACATTACTGGCAATTTGAAGTCAGAAAGTTCTCTTAACAAACTAATTAATTTAGATGAAGGATTCCAAGTTTTAAGAAATTTGCATGGTTCCCCTCCATACTTTGAAAGATGTAAAAAAGATGTATTTGCAATGATTCGTCAACTTGGTACACCTACATGGTTTTGTTCATTTTCAGCCGCCGAAACACGATGGATTCATTTGATTAAAATTCTTGGTCGTCTTATTGACAACAAAGATTATACTGACGATGAGGTTAAACAAATGACCTGGCAAAAGAAATCTGAACTTATACAGAAAGATCCAGTAACATGTGCACGAAATTTTGAACACATGGTACAACTATTTATTCACAATTTCATTAAAAGTTCATGTCATCCAATTGGAGAGGTTGTTGATTTTTTCTATCGTGTTGAATTCCAGCAAAGAGGTTCTCCACATATCCATGGATTATTCTGGATCAAAAATGCACCCGAGTACGGTAAAGATTGCGATGAAGATATTGTCAAATTTGTAGATAGCTATGTTTCATGTAAAGTTGATTCAGATGAATTAACTGAACTTGTAAATTTACAAAGGCATAAACACTCTAAAACTTGCAAGAAAAGAGGAAATGCTGTTTGCAGATTTAATTTTCCTTTACCACCAATGCCGAGAACTATGATTTTGGAACCTTTATCTGATGTAGATCTGGATGAGAATGTTGCAGATATATTGAAGGAAGCTTCAGGTCGAATACGTTCATCACTAGATTCTATCAAAGCAGATGATACCATGACCTTCGATGAATTTCTCAAAAAATTAGACTTATCAGAGCAGCAATATCTAAAGGCATTAAGGCTTTCTCTTTAACATAACACTTTGTTGTTAAAACGTTTGCCAGCTGAAATTAGAATCAACTGTTACAATTCAAATTTACTGAAAGCTTGGCAAGCTAACATGGATATTCAGTTCGTTCTTGATCCTTATGCTTGAGCTCTTTATATCCTTTCATATGTCACTTAAGGTCAACGGGGAATGAGCAAGTTACTTCGAAAAGCATGTGAAGAAGCAAAAGAAGGTAATAAGAATATTTTTAACAAGGTTCGACATATTGGTAACAAATTTCTCAATGCTGTTGAAATAAGTGCACAAGAGGCTGTCTACTTGGTAATGCAAATCCCTTTGAGACGATCATCTCGAGAATTCCAATTCATCAATACTTCTGATCCAGATGATTGAACATTCTTATTAAAAAGCATGGATAAAATTAAAGATCTTCCTGATAATTCTGTTGATATTGAATCGGATAACGTTATCAAAAGATATCAGGGGAGACCAAAGAACTTGGAAAACTTACGTTTGACTGATTTTGTAGTTCAATTGCAAAACTGAGAGTAATCAACAAAGCAAACTTTAATCAAATTCACCTTTGGTAGATGATGATCTTCTAGAGAATAATTTTGATGACAATGTAGATGATGATTTTTCAGAGAAAGAACAAGAAATAAATAAAAATGACGAATATCAAATGAAAGGTGGAATAACAATTGTGAAGAGACAGAAGCCAAGAATAATACGATCTGTTAGATTTAATAAAAACAAAGATCCAGAAAATTATTGTAGAGAACAGATAATGCTTTACACAGCATGGAGAAATGACAAAACAGATCTTCTGGAAGACGTTCAAAGTTACCAGGATCAATATGAAATTGTCAAAAACGTGATAGAGCAAAACAAAAAACAGAAAATCACGCTGAAGTTCTTGATCAGGTAGTACAAGATATTGAAAGTGAAGAAAATCTAGTTGCTCCAAACGCACAATACTGAGATGAACAAGACAGAGAAATTGGCCCAAAAGCAAGTGAATTATGTGGATGCTTCGACCTTAGAAAAGATAAACAACATGCCCAATACGACCTAATGAATGATATTGGTATATATAGCCGAACGAACGATGATGAAAAAATTGTTGTAAAAAGACTGAATGATGCGGAATTTAGAAAACTTGTGCAATCACTTAACGTTGAACAAAAAGAGTTTTTTTTACCATGTACTGAACTCTCTGTCAAGACTGATAAACAGCCAATGAGACTGTTTTTAAGTGGAGGTGCTCGTGTTGGTAAAAGTACTGTCACCAATGCTTTGTATGAAGTTTTTATAAGATATTTAAATTCTCAACCTCAGAACGATCCTGATGATGTCAGTGTTGTAAAAGTAGCCCCAACAGGCAAAGCTGCATTTAACATTAGAGGAAATACACTTCATTCCGTCTTTAAAATACCTGCAAACAGAGGCTTTAATTATTGCACACTAGATAGAGACAGACTGAATACAATAAGGTCTCAATTACAGAAAATAAAAGTTATTTTTATTGACGAGATGTCTATGGTAGGCAGTGGTATATTTAGCTTTCTTGACTTACGATTGCAACAAATCATGGGCAGAAAAGAACCATTTGGTGGTCTTAGCATAATAACTGTTGGTGAGTTAAATTAAAACCCGTATTTGATAATTGGATATTTCAAAATTCAAAGGATGGATATGCTGTATTAGCAACAAATCTTTGGCAACTATACTTTCACATGTTTGAACCATCAGAGGTTATGAGACAAAGGGAAGACAAAGACTTCGCTGAAATTTTGAATCGTATCAGAGAAGGAAATCAACTGAGGCCGACATTCAGGTTTTAAGAGAAAGAATTTTAAGAATTAGTCCACAACTTCCTGACTATCCAATATCTTCAGCCCATTTATTCAGTACAAATATGGCCGTTGATCAACATAATCGTGACCTTTTTCAGAAATTGTGGACGTTAATGTAATATTGTACTTGGAGATTTATCTGACGATTTAAAAGAAAGAGTAAAAAAGCAAATCCCAAACAATTCTTCGAAAACCATGGGCTTGTACTCAGTATGTTCAATACTTAACGATGCAAAGTATGACCTCACAACAAACGTATCAGTTTTAGATGGTTTGACTAATGGTGCTGAATGTATAATCAAGAAAATCGATTACCGAGTAGAAGGCTCATCAAGATCAAGCATTATCTGGGTCTTATTTCAGGAAGAACATATTGGGAATGATTTTCGCAGAGAATACTCTTATCTTTACAATGAAGGTATAGAAAAAATGTGGATTCCAGTTCTTGAGGTAGAAAGACAGTTCACCAAAAATAAGATGCAAGTATTTCGGAGACAGTTTCCTTTAAGACCATCTGCAGCAAAAACTATTCACCGCTGTCACGGATATACATTAAACTAAGCTGTTGTTGAACTTCCATCGTTAAAGCGAGAGCACATGCATTATGTTGCGCTTAGCAGACTTAAAAGCATTTCGGGATTACATATCCTCAATCTGAACGAGAAGAAAATAGCCGTGAGCTAGAAGGTACAAAACAAAATGACAGGACTAAGAGAAAATTCTCTACTTCGCAGTCATCTTCCATTTCTCTATTAAGACACTAGTGAGACATTTAAAATATTCCAAAATGTGAGATCATTACATCTTCACATTGCTGACATTGCGAGTGATTACAATGTAAAAGCGGCAGATATCAATATGTTTGTAGAAACTGCTCTTTGTAGTAATGACGACAGTGCATTGTATCAGATTCCAAACTTTCATCTATTCAGAAATGACTTTATCCCAGGTGGTACTAGAACACCTTATGGCACTGCTGTTTATGTAAGAAAACAACATGCAACTAGTCTTAGAACCTTCACGATGCAACTATAATAACTTAGAAATGACATTAATGAAAGTAAACGAACCAGTAAATAATTTACACATCGTAGGAATTTATCGTTTTAAAACAAAGTAAGAATTTCAATGTTCATAGATGCTTTAAAATATTTGCACTCTACCTATATAGATGATCCAAGTACTCCTGTCATCATTCTTGGTGATTTTAATGTTAACATTTTTGAAACTACATTCGGCAAAGATACACTCTTAAAATATTTTATCGAAGAAAAGAGATACGTACAACTTATTAGCCATGTGACAATTGACTATAAAACACAAATTGATCACATATACACTAATATTCGTGAAAGAGTAAAATACAGTGGTGCTTTAGAATCTTACTTCAGCGATCATAAGCCTATTTTTGCATCACTTATTTGATATTTTAGTTTTTAATAATTAAGAACGAATAGTTAATACAAAAATAAAAGTACATATCACTATATTGCACGAACAAGAGAACAATAGGCACAGGAGAACAAGAGAACAAGAGGGACAAAAAGGTATTCTTCCAAGCAGAACGAGAAAATGTCGACCACGCTAGTTACAACGACCATAAAACATCTTTGCCTTCCTGTTATTGGAGGGCCTATCTCCCTGCTGATTAGGGACACTAGAAGATTCCCCATGGATGACTTCAAGGCTTTAAAGAGGTAAGTTTTGTAAATTTTATATTGCGATTGTCATTATCTCTATTCTTAAATCTTTTCATTATTGCAGACATCAATCATGATCATGCATAGTTGAGATAAAAATTGTTTTATCTAACAGATGGAAGGCTTCCAATGAATCTCAGCAGTAAGGTAATGGACCCATTTATTGCTTAAATTCAATTTGTGATTAGATGGAAGAAAAATTTTGCCGTCACTCTTCAAACTACTGTTTGCTCTGATCTGAGATAAACTAATCAAGTGCTCACTTTTCATGGCAGGTAAAAATACACAAATCTAAGAATGAAACTACAGTAATGCATTCTCATATCTGAAGAATGAAGTTTGGAGTTTACCAACTGCCTACCAAAACAGATGTATACGTGCTGCGCATCAAACTATACATGGTCCTGGACCGTAGCTCTGACTTGTAAACTGTCAGTCATCGACGTACAATGAACTTGTCAGAAATCTACTGAATCGTACAGCAATCTACTGAATCCTACAGCAATCGTAAAGATAGAATTTCATGCCAAGCCAGAAATGCGTGAACGCGCAATGGTTCTTCAGCAGAAAACTAACGTCAATCAAACAAACGATATATCTTTATTCCATCTCGTACAAACAACAGTGATGAACTTACAATGCAGATTCATGAAGCTACGATAGGATGTCAAGTACTAAATCAAAAAATCTAAATTTGTGATATCCAAATTACCCCGTAAATCAAGCCTTGACATAAACTCTAAGTGGAGAAATAAAGAATTAAAACAAATATATCGTATTTCTCTATAGTCGTAACTTCTTCGTTCTGGTGTCAAATGATCATTTTGTATAGCGTCGATGTATTTTTGCTCAAAGAGTGTTCAAACACTTCCAAAAATTAAATTCAGTAAGGTAGTTTCTAAAATTAAATGCTTCAACATTCAAAGTCACTGGTCAGTTATGAAGCAATCGTGCGAAGCTTTTCTTTATGCATGTTCATCAGCGTTTGCCTTTATAAACTTTGCACTATCGTTGGATCCCTAGTTTTTAATTATAGTGCGTGTGCAAGACAAGAGTCTAACTAGATGACATTGAAGAGAGCACGCCACGTGCTATTTGGTGTCATTCCCTCTTGATCTATAGTTTTGATCTTCAGTTTGTTTGCCTTTTATGGCTCCAGTTTCATATAAAATTGTTAGAATTTTAAAAGAAGTTGGCATAAAAGTTTGCCATTCAAATTACAACAAATTGTTCCGCTCTCTTTTCACTCGCAAGGATAGTATAGATGAACTTTAGAAACCTGGTGTGTGTCGCATTCCATGCGAATGTGGTTTGATATACATTGGTGAGACCGGTTTAGCTTTGACCTTCATCAGTACAACTATTTTGAAACAATTTTTACATCACTTTTAGATCACAATTGTCATGATCTCTTTGCTTGCGCTTTTTAATTGTTTCAATGGGCCAATTGTGGAATCGCAAAGCATCATAGTAGTTTAGTTACACAGCAGATATTTCCAAAATGGTGTTTGCTCTTTTCGAACTCGCATTGAGCGCAAATAAATGAATATTGCTGGAAAAATTTTATCT
>JAOBYK010593888.1:0-10374 GCA_025434845.1 Phenganax subtilis | reverse complement strand
CCGTGGTTGTTTGCCGCTAAAACTATCGCTATGTTTTGTGTATAGAAACAAAAATATCTTTGCTTTGTAGAGTTTTTATGCTGATTTTAGTGGTACCAGTTTCATAACTATCTGGCGCATACAACGCAAGCTATTTGTGCTTCAAAGTCATCGTTCGAATTCAAACGATATTGAGTTACGCTGTCGCCAATGAGTTAAGTGAGGAAGTAAGATTAGTTACATTTTATTTTTGAAGGTTTTCTACCGATGGATAATTTAATTCTCTGCATACCATGGGTACCCAAAGACCTATGTCAATCTTTGAGCTAATCTCTATAGCAAGACAATGTAAAAAACATTAAAAAGTATTTGACTTCTGTTGTTACTGAAGGTTAGAGTGCTATTAGACCTATGTATTGCTACTTGAATTCAAAATAATTGATACACCAGGGAAAGTCATATTGCTACCCTACTCAAATGTTTTTGCAGGTTTTGTCCATCCTGATTTAAGGAATGATGCTGTTCCCATAGAAGATGTGAAATGGCTTCACGACTTCATGGAGAACGGTTGCAGTAATGGAGAGAAGATATTGTTTGAAAATGCTGTGTTCATATTGAGAAGAAAGCATTGTCCACTGTCATCTGACCCTTATCCGTGGATAACAGGTAAATATCCTTTATTTTGCACGATAAGTGCAACAATCCTATAATGGGTTATTCATTATGTGTTATAATTTATTCAGATTACAAAAGCGTAATGTGCATTAGTCTCTCCCTCATTGCATTGTGGGATAGATATTTATTTTTTGTAGGTAAATCTGAGACAGTAAATGATGTTTAAAAATCATTGATGGCCTGAATGCAATAATGAGTCGGGAGAGTATTTTCATGAAAGGGAAGATCATAACCACCTCCTCAAACGAATAACCTGTTTTCTCAGGGTGGATGAAATTCCTAAAGGCCATTTTCCATTACAGTCGCTTTGCCCACGCGGGCGTGACAGCCACGCTGGCCGCTTACTGCGCACTTGCAAAACCAATCTCCATTGTAATTACTGTGAATGTGGACTGGCAGGAAAAACAAAACTAACATGGCTGTTTTGAATCGGAGAAGGCTTCTTTTGTTGATTATTTTAAGGCCAAGATTAAAAAGAGAGAGGTACAAAAAGAGATTTTGGATGCGAGACATCTACAAACAAAGAAAAACAAAAGGAGAATATCACACTCTAGTACAAGAAAAATGCTTTTTGACAGCAAATTCGTTTTCCGGCTGTTTCGCATGACACCAGCCAAGTTTGAAGTTTTACTTCGTAAGGTTGCCCCCAGAATAACACGCTACAGTCCCTTAAGAGAAGTTGTTGGACCAGGTGAGAGGCTCTCTGTGACATTACGATATTTGGTGACAGCAGATGCTTTCTCAACTATAGCAGCAAGCTACCGATTAAGCGATACTTCAGTGGGTCGAATAGTTAAAGAGACATGTACCGTATTGTGGGAAGTATTGTATGCCGATGGTTTCGTACAAGTTTCTACAACCGCTGCAGCATGGAGAAAGATTGCCCAGGAATTTGATACAAGATGGAACTTCCCTAACTGTGTTGGAGCCATTGACAGTAAACATGTTATTATCCAGTGCCCACCCAGGGGAGGCTCCATGTTTTCAACTACAAAAAGTTTCACAGCATTGTTTTAATGGCTGTTGTGAATGCAAAGTACCAGTTTACCATGGTGGACGTAGGTGATTATGGAAGGTTAAGCGACGGAAGCGTTTTCTCCAGTAGCAACATTGGAATAGCAATGGAACAGCGGCTATTAAACTTACACGCTAGAAGATTACTACCAGGATCAAGGAAACAGTTTCCGTACGTTTTTGTTGGTGATGATGCCTTTCCATTAAAAACATATTTGGTAAAGCCATACCCAAAAGGTACCATTCATTTTCCTGAGAGAATTTCTAACTATCGCATTTCAAGAGCACGCCGAATAGTCGAAAATGCATTTGGTATTGCAACATCAAGATTTCAACTGTTTAGACGACCACTTCGAGCAGATGTAAAAGTAGCTGTAGAAGCCACAAAAGCCATCATTGCACTACACAACTACCTAATGGCAGATAAGTGTTTTCCTGACAACCCTTATTGCCCACCTGATTATGTAGATCTAGAGCATAATGGATCTTTCAGACAGGGAGGATAGAGGAGCGATAATGCAAATCTTGGGATTCAAGAAATCTGCAAATTGGGTTCCAATAACTATTCACTAGAAGCCAAAACTGTGAGGGACAATTTTCGAGATTATTTCAATTCAGTGGCAGGATCTGTCCCCTGGCAAGAAGCATTGGTCACTTCAACATCATATAGATTTGATAGGGTAGCTTGGTCTCAATGATACCAGAGATGTTTTTCAGAAATAATTGCTAACTTGTGTTTTGTAACATTGGGGGCAGTTCTAACATATGTGGACTAATTACACTAAATTAAAATTATTGTTAAAGTACATAAAATGAATATTTATTGATTCAATTTAAATGTTAACAAATTCAATGTCTTATAAAATGTATGTTAATTAATGTAAATTATATCTGCGAAACAACAACTTTGTAACAATGTTTCCAAATTAAAAATGCAAACTTCAACGTTGAATCAATAAGAATGACTAAACAGCAATTGTCAAATTTGCAAATCACCAGTCATCATCAAACTCATATTTCAGTAAAACTTGCTGAATTTCAACCCTTGCCAATCTGTTGTTTTTTGAAGACAACTTATCCAAAATCTCAACAATGCTCTCACAAAAGAACTGATTTGAGCTTCTTGGAGCTGAACTATCTTTCGATAGATCATCAGATTTTGTCAAGGCATTTACAAGCAGGAGATCTATTTTTTCCTGACGATCAGCTCTTTTGTTTAAGCGACCACAAGGAGTCTTGTTTTCAGCATTATCATTCACCTCAAGACTCCTTTTATTGGAGTTTGGTACAGATGACCTTAAATTTTGTGGTAAAGATTCCTCACATGGTTGAGGTTGTGCTGAGCTCTTTTCACTTATCTGGTCATCAACTGTAACAGCACTTTCATTTACTAAAATGATGTTACTACTTGTTTCGCGATTTGAAACAAAATCTCGAAGGAAAAGTAGTTGATCAAAAAGCTTGCATGTTGGAGTCTTTGATGCACTTGCACCAGACTTCTGGGGCTCACTGATTTTCTTCAGGCATCTCATCATTCCATCTCGTAGGTTTTTCCATCTACGTTTGAGCAAGTCACCTGAGATAATATTAATTTAAATTGTAGGTACAAAGAATTGCAGAAAATAATTTAAACTTCAGATAAGGAATACCAGTATCATGTACAGGCACATATTTTTTTACCTGCAGAGCACAAATTTCTTGTTTATTATAAGCATTTATAAAACTGTTTATCATATTGGGGACTAGTAGACCACTTGCTTTGTTTACATTTTGCTGACAGTAAAAACGGGTTGACTGACCATAAACAAAAGCAAGTACAATAAACTTCTTTAGAATGTTTTTCCTGCCAGAAAAATATAAACATTGCAAGTGGTCTGTTGCACAGAGCAACAGGCTGTATGTATAGTACTTTCCAATAAAAATTGAGTCTTCAAACTTTTTGACAAATAAAATTTAAGAAAGTATTTGAGAGAGATGAAAGAAGGAAAGAGACGACACGCCACTATCGTGCCAATGTGTATGTGCTGTCATCAAATAGCAATACTTTGGAATCAAATCTGTTAACTCTTGCAGCAATCTAGGAAGTTTGGTTTCACGAGAACACTTTTAGCACAACAAACAAAAACAAGTCTAGATATATTCTCGATTTGTTCAATGAACAATAAAACATTTCACGTACTATTTTGACTCAGGCTCAGGCGAGTGGAAACTTCATTCCACGCTTGTTTCTTCTTTATTGTGTCTTTATAACCCCTCGCCGAAGTGTCCCACAATATCCTGTACTTCTTTACTTCTTCCACTAGATATTCGTCAATATGTCCTTCTTCCAGATCAACGAAATCGGTTTGCAGAGCATTCAAATTTGCGTCTTCCACGTGGGGATTGACCTCTTCTCGCTCCTCAACAGCCGCCATGTTTCATAAAAACATGCAAGAAGCGCGCGTGTTCGCCAAGAAAGTAAAAAGCATTTTAACTTTAGCGGACAGAATAATTTTGCAAAGACATCTTCTAGGCATGCGCACAAAAGATCGCTCCGCCCGCGCGGGCAAAGCGACCGTAATGGAAAATGGCCTTAACATCCAGCTGCAGTTCTTCAGGGATGCGCTCAATGATCCATCAACTGGGTGAAAAAATCTGCATTGACTGGCATCAACAAGCAGTCTGTTCCTGATTGCGAACATATGTTTTCTCTGGAGATGATTACGTTTATGGAGAAAAAAGTCATGCAAATGAGGCAGCCTTCATCAAACTAGTGCACAATTGGCACAATTAGTCTGATGGCAGAGGTATTGACGAGGCCACGCGACACTTTTTTAACAAAGAAATGCTTTACTGGATCTTAGAAGACTGGATGCCGTGGTATTATTGCAACCAGGGGCGGATCCAGGGATTGTCACATCAATCACACGACTAATGTAAAAAATACAAAAATTCAATGATCATCACTCCAGTTATCAAAATGCGTTCAGCAACAAACTTGTTGAGAAGCAACCTAGACTAGTAAAACGAGCAGTCTTAAGAGTGAGCAGTGACTAACTTGTTGCAGAATCTAGCAACTAGATTGGTCCATAGTCACTTTTTGGGGAGTTCTGACAAGGCATAAGTTAGTCAGAGAGTCCAGATTTATGCAATATCATTGGCTACAATGGACATTTTTTGTATAGCCATTGGCTGTAGTGTTTTGGTTAGTTCGCAGCGTTGGGTATGTTCGTCGCACAATCCATTTATGATTGGCTTGACAATGACTGACGATTGTGCAATCTGTGTAGTCAAAGTATTATTGAATCAGTGTGTCTTCAGAAAGTATTTCTTACGAAAGCATGCTATCTGTGTTCAAAAGCAACAATGAGGCCTTTAACAAATCATCGTGTTTCTAAAAATGATGCTCAAGGCACGTTTTAGCATCACAAAAAACACAAGCATGCCTCTCAGTAGAAATTTTGCTGTGAAGTCTTACTTTCCCAGGCATGTTTACGACCAGGGAAACAAGTCCTAAACTGCCGTAGGGTAAACATCATTGATTTTAATTTACGTTCGCATTTGTTGTGTAAAGTTATGGGCAGTCTTTGCAACATTGTATTATATTTGAATTTTATTTGGCTGCTATTAGCGTTGATATGTGGCTGCATAATTTGCATATGATTGCGCTTGCAGCATTATAATATAATAACATTAGGTGTATGTACAGTTTGTCCTGATTAGTTTGTCCTCATGCCTGGTTTCTTGTCCCTGTGTATCTGTATTGAGGATATTTGTATCTTTATACTAGTAAAGACCACATGGCTTCGTTTGCTTGGCCTCATTGTAATTTAATCTCCTGTAGTTGAATAAGTTCTTGATTTGTTGTGATATGCTATTTCTGTCGCTTAACGAATAATTCATTCAGCAATGTATATAAATCTCACAGCAGTTCGTTTATTTATTTGTGTTCATCTTCCGCCACTGGGCGAAACACTCACTTTTACTCTTTAGTTAAAACTGTATCATTGGCAAAATTGCATGAATCGTTTATATTTACAAGCTGCAACAAGAGCCAAGATGGTGTTGTCCGTTTGGGCAAAACTTATTACCCCCCGATAAAAGCTATCCAAGATCACCCCCCTCCCACTGAATAGCAAAAGCGACAATTTTTACTGATGTATGATAAATGCTGGATCCGCCCCTGATTACAACTATGATCTTAGCACAACTGATGTTAATAGGTAACAATATTAATGCTATCCTACCCTCTAAACTATTCCTCTGCTGCTATTTAATTTCCTATCATGTACTAAAAAATTCTACTGTAATTAATATGCACTTAAAATATCAGAACTAAACAATGGCAGCGTGAACCTTTGTTCATTCACATTTTAATATTTTAACGTTACATTAGACAAATCAAGGGTATTCAAGGCTTAAAAAGAGAAGTTGTCAGTGGTTTAACAACCAATATAGAAAGCTGGGAGCTATGAAGGACTAAATACACAAGTAGAGGAATGACCTCAGAACACCCTAGGGCGAGTTGAACTGACGATATTGAAGGACTAGTCGGCCTTCTGCACGATATGCTTGGTCCAATTTTTGATCACAAAACCTTTGTGGATCAAACTCCGAAAGTTTTTTGTGAATTCGCAAAATGCATGGATCCCGATTTATCATTCTTCTACTGGACGTCATACAGAGACCGGTATCAGTCAGAACCGTTGCCTCACTTTAATCAATTCTCTGACTCAAGTTCTTCCAACTTGGAAGTCATTGAAAATCTTGATGTTTCCAAGCCGATAGATGGTAACAAAGGTAGGCAAGCTAACCCGATGGACCTCGTTCAGGCTATTGTGGCTGATCAAGGCTTTTTCGATAAGATTTTGTCTGCAATTTGGGCAAATATTGCCTCAAGTTTCAATACGTCCCTTGAAACTGGCTGGAAAAGAAATTTAACTGCTGTACCCGAAGGCCAAGCAGAACAACTTAACCATGGAGTATCAGTGGATCAAATGGGTACAAATAAAAACTCTGCAAGTAGTATTTCTAATCCCGCAGTATCAGTGGATCAAGCGGGTCAGATCAATGTACTGATCTGGAGATCCTAGCCGAAAGACTGTGCATGTGTTTATTATTCGAGTCAGAGCCAGACACGCAAGAGCGCTTGAAAAACAACGGATTATATGATGAATTGTTCTCCCCTAACTCGCGTTAGGAGGCAAGTGAAAAGTTAAAGGAGTTTCTTGTAACAGTCTGCAAAGATTTGAGTTGATGTGAAGGCAGAAGTTTGATAAAAACTTACCCTTGTCTTAATGTGGATAATGTTTATACACCATCTCTTTATGAATATCTTAAGCCTTTTGTTCAGGGTGTTTCAGCCCCTGATAAACCACTAAAAGAACTACAAGACAACATCATAGACATGTTTGGCCCATTGGCAACTGTTTACAAGAATCTACAGACTATGTTGAAGACCATCGGTAGTAATGGTATCATTCAACTTGAAAAGGAAAGTGTGTACCTCCATGTACAGCTGTACTCCCTCGGGGTCCTGGATACAACTTAGATGCCTTTTCTGCTCATCCCAAATTTGCCATGCACAGTCATAATTGAGAAGAGGCACACCCATTGTCTCTTTCCCGAGGTCAGATGAATAAGTTGTTAATAGCTGCTGAATGAGTTCACCAGATTCATCATGCCCCCAGGTCCAACGTATACAATGTGTAGCCAAGTCTTTCTTTTTGAAATGCCTGGCATTGTCATCCTGTGCTGCTCAGTACAGTCCAGTGGCTTTCAGCTCTTTTTCTTTTGCACAAAGAAGCCTCTCAAGATCAACAGGGTCCCACTCAAATATGCAACCTGATAGCTGCCCCATGAAAGTGCCATAGAGTGCATGAGATTCTGAGCAACAGGCCATTGCAAATCATCGCATGAAATGCCAGATATCTAACCATATTAATAAGTTTGGCCAGCCAGTAAATTGTTGTGCTAACCTGATGCCACAACAGTCATGGTCAACGTATAAAACATTTGGAGGGCCGACACTAGACTGCTCACATCATGACACCAAGCCTTGAGCCATTTCATCTAGACAGTCACCTTCGGCATCAGTTAGCACAAACATTACTACCTGGATAAAGTCATTGCCAATATTAGTGCACCAGGATGCTGTGTTTTCAGTTAACAATAAAGCCCGCCGCACACTAGCGCACTTGCCACGCGTACTTGTTATTTGTGACAAGTAGGATCGACAAAAATTACCAGTGTGTGGGGAAGTTTTGAACAACATTTGTCATTTGTGACAGATGAACCAAATATCAAACATGTTTGATATTTTTCGTTACGCGTGACAAAAAATCCTTGTGTGCGGAGAGCAAGCGACAAGTGCGCCTGAAAAGATAAAAACGCGCATGCACAATATTGGCAAAACAACATGGCGAACTTACTGGATTGTAATTCTGAACTCATGGCTGACGCTATTTTAGAAGATCACTTGTTGATATTTGGCCGGAGTATCCTTGCTTATTTGATGTGCGATCATTGGAGTTTAAAAATCGAGATTCCAGAGAGAGGGCTTTGCAAGAAATTGCGACAAAGCTTGGGCAAACTGGTTAGTAGTCGTATTCTATACATACCAAGTTTAATAAAAGATGAGATGTCAAGACAATAAGTCCAGGATATAATTTCCCCCATTCAGCTGAAAAAAAGTTAAAGCAGCTACTTATTATAGCAATGCCATAAATGTAACTGGTAAATTTCTTACAATTTTAGTTGAATGGGTGAAGGCCAAATTAAAAGCTCTGAGGAATGCGTATACCACAGTCAAAAAGCGTCCGCAAAGTGGGAGCGCTTGGAAAAATCTTACGAAACGGGCAAGCTGGTTGGTTGAAAAATTGCAATTTCTTTCTCCTTTCATTGCAACAAGAGCACCAATTTCAAACCTCGATTCTGTAAGTCTCATTTCTCATGATTTCCAGGTTTCACTACTTAGTGGTTCTTATTTTCAAAACACTAATGAACAAATTTTCCAAATGCTTCTAGCCATTTAATACGAAATTATAGTTTAACATGTTCATGTAGGAAGAACAATTTATTAGGATTCAATAAAGTAACGGGAAATAAATTTATGGTATTAGCTAGATCATATTATCTTGCCATGGTACAACCCCACTAGAGTTGAAGTTTGTGGTCAGGAACTCCCGCTGCATTTTAGCATTATTTGAAGGATTTCAGTCTGTGCTAAAATGATTAATACTGGTCAAACTTGCATTATTTCTCCATGACCCAGGTGTAACTGCATAATTGCCATCCTCTGCATCTGCTGCAATTGTATAACCTGATTTGTTCTTTTCCACCATGTAATTATGCAAACAACAAGCTGCTAGAACCAAATAGGTTACCTTGTCAGGACAGTTTTATGGCGGTGAGGAACACTCGCCACCTGCTAGCAAGAATCCCACAAGCATTTTCAGCTACACGTCTGGCATGTGACAATCTGTAGTTGAAGATTTGTTTGTCTTTCTTTAATTTTTGGTGAGGGTATGGCTTCATCATTGTTTTGCTTAATGCAAAAGCATTATCTCCAATTACAGTATCAATCGTAAGTGAGTACACCCAAGATGCGCTAAACACATCACTATCCTGCCTTGACAGTAGGCAGGATTTTTCTATAAACAGAACAAGAATTATTTCCAGTGTTTAACAAGGCTGACCAAGAAACATCAATAGGATAATTGTAGTTGTATGCTACACAATGTCCAGAAATTTAAAAAGTCGCTTAACCAAAGATCAGTATACTGCCTAATTATTAAGCGCTTTAAAACACTTATGGTACCATAGTTCAATTGAAATACTTAAATATCAACACAAAGCGGCTTTCGGGCAATTAGTCTGGACAACGTATTCGCTTATTATGCCTTCTATTCCTGAATATCTATAAATGTCGATTACCAAGCGTGTCCATTCCTTCTGGGTATGTCCTGTTCCTGGCATCACACTGCAAATGGCACCACATGGGAAGCAACTGCTGAAGGACCTGAGGAAGAAGATCATTCCCTTGTATCAGAAGCAACGTGGATATAAGAAAATGAGCAGTTCTTTTACTATAAGCAAAAGTACTGTAGCCAAAGTGGTACAGCGCTTTAAATCGAAAGGACATGCAATATTCGCATCACGTCGTTCTATTCAGCCTCCCAAACTGACACCATGGACAAAACGCTATTTTTATTAAGAGAAGTAGAAAAGAACCGGAGAGCAAGCGCTGCTGACCTTGCTCAACTGATTGGTGAATATTGTGGAGTTGTCATCTCACCTGCCACAGTTCGACGCGTATTGAATGATCATGATATGCATGACAGACGACCAAGAAAGAAACCTTTACTTCAAAAACCAGACATAAAAAAAACGAGATTAGCCTTCGCGAATGAGTACTTAAATAAGCCTGTGACTTACTGGGAGAAAATACTTTGGACTGATGAAACTAAAATTAATCTTTTTGGATCTGATGGCATTCAAAATATATGGTGAAAACCACACGAAGAATACAAAGGGAAGTGTATGATACCGACAGTAAAGCACGGTGGAGGGAGTGTCCTCATTTGGGGATGCATGAGTGCCCAAAGCGTTGGGCTTCTGCATTTTATCGATGGCATTATGAATGCTGAAATGTATTGTGACATTCTACAAAAGAAGATGCTACCATCCCTTTGTCACCTTGGTCGTGGGGCGATATTCCAGCACGAC
>JAOBYK010593666.1:0-11438 GCA_025434845.1 Phenganax subtilis | reverse complement strand
GAAGCGGCAATAAGATGCGAAAGAAACTGTTCAGCCCGGTTAACCGGGCTAGCCCGGCTCATGTAATCAGCCCCTTATTTAGCCACTGGGTGCCAATCATGTATGAGTTGAAAGTTATTTGTATATAACAGAAACTCCACTGTATGGCTTCTATGCGTCTTGCTAAAACAAGGTGTAAAGTTAAACTGCAAGGTGTAAAGTTATCGAATTCAAACAAACTTCTCAAACTAAAGCCCACTTTCCCCCAGGTAAATTTGCTCGTACGAAAAATAAATCTAACAACGTGACTGCTTGGCTCGCTTTCGACTTTTACCCGGCGAATTATTTTTTCGAGCGATTTTGGTAGATTTATTTTTCGCTTGAAAAACTTCGCGTACTGGAAAACGGGCTCATTAAATCTTTCATGTTCAAAATGTTTTCCCGCCTATGGTCCTTTTTATCATTTCTATTGGAGGTACGCAAATTAAATTTAATTGCATGCATCTGGGCGAAATTGCAATGCATGCATCTAGTATTAATTTATTCCGCAAATTGGACGTTTAATAGTAGTACGGCATTTTATATATCGCAGCAACAAAAAAAATTCAAGCATAGTACTCTTAGTGTTATCAACAGTTGTATTAGTAAAACAAAATGAAGTTTATGAAAGTCCATAATTATACCTCAATGAGTATACTATTGGAAGTTGTTTTTATAGTTTTGTTTAGCGGATCAAAACATCAGTCAAGCGCAATTTGTCGTGAAGCAATATTTAAACCAACTAAAGGTGAGCATATCTTGAATACTTTGTATTATTGTAACAGTTAATATACAAAAATATACCAGAAGACAATATATAGGAGAACATATCTGTAGATTTGAGTATAGCAGCATACATACAAGCAATTGTATTCATGCGGCATAGGCTTAAAATAAAACAATAGGTATAGTCAAGCCTGAAAAGGTTTCAATTTATGCTATGTGGTATTACGATCTGTGATCATTGTTGGATTAAGGGTAGAAGAATCGGGTCGGAATCAAAGAAAATATTTTTGGTAGAGTAATATTACTTCATGGGTGCATGGGCTTGTTACAATGCCTGATATACCGTCTTCGTGCGGCCACGACATTCAAGTTAAACCACCAAAAAACGAGTCTAACGCTTAACACCGCAATAATATGAGTATAACAGATAACAAAGACGAAGTGTAGGTCAGGTAAATTGTAACCTTCGACCTGGGGCCTGTTGTATAAAGCTCGTTTAGCTTGGACGGTGTATCAGCCAGAATTTAAAAACACTTCTCATTTCTTGAAATGTGAATTATTTGAATCCAATATTATGACTAAAATGGTTGGATACATAATTATTTTATCCATTTATAAAACACTTCAGTTTGATTGTACAAGGAAGACAAATTTGATTTTTATATTGAGCTTACCTACGGTTTAAGCTAAACGGGCTTCCTACAACATAGTCTCATGCAGGTTTAGATGTTGCGTCTCTGTCATTTATAATTTAGACTTTATTTGAATAGGGTAACACGAAAAAGTAAGCATTGCTACTGACAAATTTACAAAAAAACCTTATTTCCAGAGAATTCGAATTCTCCGCGGTCCAACCGCGCACTGCCAACTATTCCTCTGGTCAAAAAATTCCAAAACTCATTTAGAGTTGATTTACACGGACGGCAGAGTATGCTCTGGGTTGGGGGGCTATCGAACGCCGAAGACGTAAGATTTTTTTAAGGAATCTGGAGGAATTCTCCCCGGGGAGGGAAATTTCTAAATCTGAGATCTTTCAAAGCCCCGCATAAAAGCAACCAATACTTAGAAGTATAGATCTGGCTTTATCTCTTGGAGATTTTTCAGTTAAAGGATCTCCTGTACTAATAGTTGAATTTGCATGCTGCTAATCTAAACCTAATTTATTCATCACCTGCTGTACCATACCATATTAGAACTTCAATTGTCTAACTGACTATAGCGTCGTCTGGGCATTGTAATGCATTGAAAAACACTACGCTAGAGGTTACATAGCCTATCTTCTTTCATTAAAAAAATTAGTTTCATGTAATTAGTGCATGTTAATGATGAAATCGCTTTTATGATTTTATGTCGCATTAGCATGAACTCCTGAAAGTTTCCGAAATTATTCCTATTTTATTAGAGTAAAGTTTTTACTAGCTAGCAAGTTTTCAAATTATCCAAAACTAAAATTGCCATGTTTTATAACTGCTTGGAACTTTAGTGAGAAATAATTCGGATACTATTTCATTAATGCATTATCTGTTGTGTTGTTACATTGAGAAAAAAACCAAGATAGAACCATGCATTATACTTAGTTATGTAATTGTAATACGTCAACTCAAATGACAAGGTTAATTTAGAGAAGAAAAGTGTCTTTTGCATATATCGAGCCGTAAATAGGCATATAAACAAATTTTGACAAAATTTCACACTTTACAGACATAGTGGCATTTTCGAAGGGACACTGATTAAATTTTCGTAGATTTCGGCTGAGAATTAAGTGAAATGTGGACTAAAGCAAGAGCAAGCCTTTATAGTTTGCAAAGCAGTGAATGAGCACATGATTTTTGTAAATATTGTAGTGGCGATACTCAATTAAAACCTGAATTTATAAAATATATTCAGTTCATGACAAGTAATCAGCGGCTTACTAAATGAGACTGGTGGAGCTCCGCCATCGTTGCTTATAGCATGTTTTCACCGGCTGTAACCTTTTGTCAAAATTTATTCAATTTTTCGTCCTTTCAATGTTGCATGTCCTAAAAACACAAACGATTTTTGCCTTCTCTCTGACTTAACCTTGAAATAGTTACGCTACATTTGATGACAGACCGACGGAGATAAAAACGTAACCTCTTGGCGGAGACAACAAATCATTAAAAATGAAATTGGGTGTTTCGTAAAACCCTTCAACTCTTATTTACTTATTCTACTAGCAGTCCCATTAAAACAAAACTTTAAATAGGTATACTGAAAAAACATAATAAACACCTGCTTAGTAATGTCAATGCAGAGTATTGTCCATAAGTTGTGTGTGCTATTGTTTAAGCCGCATACAGGCGAATAAGTCTTGTTGACGACCGTAAACATACGTAAATTGCTTAGCTAAAAAGCTGGTATGACTAGCCTTTTTTGCACAAGGCGTCTTGTAAAGGAGAAAATTGTCAATTTTCGTCGTGCACATACGGAAAAAATTTGTCAAGGAAGAATTGTTCGTGTGTGCCGGGTTTAATCTTCAATTAAAAAGTAAGAGAGAAGTGGCATTTTTAATTACAAGTCGAGTGTTTAAAATAAATACATTTTTAGATGAATATAGATGGCTTATTAAATCTTCGGCCATCATCAGAAATCAAGCGTATACAACATGACCACTTAATGGCAAGGAAACCGGCACAGAAATGAGTCAGTCAAGGTTTCAAACCCGTTGGGCGGCTGCTGAGGAACCCTACAATGCCCCCTACATTGATATAGATTCAATTCTTGCATATAATGAAATGAACAGCATTCTTCTCGGAATAATATCACACGATTTTATTCCTGATAGAAAAAGCTTTTAACGCATGGGTTATAAACTATTTAACAGCGCCTTTATTAATTTTTTATTGCATTTATTCCATGTTATTGTGTTATAGGACTGCCGTTCCAGTTAGGCCAGTTTTTGACATGCACCTAAAAACTTAAACTATGTTCACAACATGCCAGTACGGTTAGAAAACGGCAGAAAAAAGTCACAATTGACCCTCGCGTTCACATTATGGCCGTGCAAATTTGTTTGAAAACTCACTTTTGTCGTTTGAGCCTGGTTACCAAACGGTTTCCAAACGGAGCAAGATGAAAACGGAACGCCTTGCTGCATTGTGTGGACACCTGTACCGTCTACATTTGACGCTTATTTTAGTTTGGAGCATAATTTCGGAAACAAATATGGTTAACTTGGTTCATCTGATGCTTGGAAAGCTTTAGGTAAGCACTGGCTTGCATTACAATTTTAGCAAGTGTGAACGCTGAGTCGCTGACGAAACCGTATCTAAATTCTAACCGAATTGGTGTGAACAAATGAGAAACGCTGCATTTTTATTTCATTTCGGTTAAAAATACACAAACTGAAAGACACGTTATTATTTAAAGTTTCAAATTCTAAACTATTTCCCTTGCAATTGTTTACAAGGCAGGTTTTATTACTATTTAAACTTTTACGTGTATGTCAAAACGAGGAACTGGATAGTAGCCTTTACTCTGGCTTATGTTGGACGATTTTAAACGCCACAAAGAAAATAAGCAGTAACTGTTTTTAAAATGATTTTTACGCCTTTTGTCGGCTATTTGAGATGTCGACGGTCTGAGAACAAAGTCAAATGTACAACAGAACCACTTCGTTAGCCTCAAAACCTGGTATATGTCGTGTCAAAGATAGGCAAGTCCTGTTTTCTCATTAATCCTTTAATGATCATGCGTTATGTTTTGTTCGAACTTGGCGCAATGTGGATGAGAGATATTTGGGTTTATTAAAGCAAATATTGCCATATCCAGTGGCTGGAATCAACTTTTACAATGTCTTGTTGGCTTCCTTGAACAAGCAGATGTATTTCAAGAGCCATGTACGATTTTGTTCGGTTTGCAAATCAAGGGATCGACTGAGACCAAAGTCCGCTGTTTTACAATCGGACATTCTCCATACGCCTGGATCATTTCATCACCACAAAAAATATTGTGGTGTTGGTTAGGAACGAGGGATATTTTGCGGCTATAGGTGACGATGAGCAATTCCTATTGAGTGCACGTGCTGCAACCCAAGAACGACATCTTCCAAAGTACCAACACATTTTTCAACATTAAAGGGTCGAACGTCAAAACCAACGAATTCCATCATAATTGCACGTACAAAGTTCATCGCAAAACCCCAAAAAGTTAATTATGTGGCAATGCCCATGAGCTCGTTTCAAGATTGCAGCTTCTTTCAAACATCGTGCTTTTGACTCGTGTGACTGATGTTTGATTGTTTTACAACCACATCTGTTTCTTCGTCCCCATATTTTCCGCCGTAAGCAGAGCCAAAACCTCCGCTTCCAAATTTCCTTGTTGTTAAAAGCAAAATCCAATTGAATGGTGCGAATTGTGCATTCCATTTGGTCCTTAAGTGCATTGATGGAATTTTTAAAAGTTCTGGCGATGTATATAGTCACTCAGTGAACCTGGAACGTGTATATTCCACTGGTATATTAAAGAATCAAAACAAACGGACATTTTTGGCCCAAAGATAACGAACGTTTCCACTCTCAAAGATACAGTTCCTTCTTGATAATCCGAAGATTCATTTTTAGAATTCTGTTTTAGAAAACGTTTTAGCATTTTATTAGAATTACATTAATCGTAGAATGTTTTCGGACAGAATTTTGTTTTACGGGTGCATTGTTTTTCATGTTTATTGATATTATTTGAGCAGTTGTTGCTAGTTCATTTATATTTTCCACACCATTTCTGTCATATTATATAAATAAAACTTGATTATACTTTATTCACTTGATTTCATTTGTTATTTGATTTTTCTTGCTAACACTGCTTGTGAACACTTGTTCGCTGTATAAACAAAAAGTCGTCGATTCCCCTTTTCCCCAGTTCCTCATTCCCTTGTTCCTTCCTCATTTAAAAGATCGCCACTTCGAGACGCTAGTCTGCATCAACATGTGCTGGCTTTCATGAGGGGCGTCAAACTAATGAATAACTAATAACAAATATTGCACAACATATACATAACAGCAAAAGAAAAAAGAATAACTAAATACTGAAACACAGAGGTGTGACCAATATATTCGCACTAGCGCAGTTAAAAATTAACAAGTGCTTTGAAAGTATGAGGAAATCGTGCCTCTTTTGCTGCTGAAAAAGACTGTTCCAAAGCTTTGCCAGGCTGTATTTGAAGCTTTTCTTTAGAAATTCCCTTCTCGCTTTTAGGAGAGGTATCGGTCGGTACTGCTATCTCTCAAGTAGTAGTATGCTTGTCTTATGCTACTCCCAGACAATGACTTTTTCAAGTTGGGAAAAGTATAATCATTTAAAATTTTGTACAGAAGAACAGACTTCGAATTCTGCCTTCTAATTTCCAGAGTTTCCCAACCAAGAGATTCAAAAACGTCAGCCAAATCAATTTCCTAACTTACGCCGGCAATTATTCTCACCTCACGAGCTTGAAATACCTTGTGCGACAGAAGGCTAATCATAACATTTCCATCATTTTCAGACCCAGTGCTCCTTAAGCTTATCAAAAACTTCAGAGTGAATTCTGTGTTGGAATGTGCACATCACTGCAGAGCTACAGAAAAGTGTGAAGTATTTAAACATAAAAATATCAATGGCGGAATAAATTGTCAAGTTTCCATTGGAAAATCTGAATATTTGATAGAAAAAACTGAAGACAAGCAATGGACAGTGTACACGACTCAGATTACACAATCGGTACGAGCAGCTCCTGTACCGTTTTACAATTTAAGTTTGTTATGCATTCGGACCAAAATACAAAGTCGAAACGACAAAATTGTTGACCTTGTAAATTTGTATTATCATGATAATAAGTAGTTTAGGCAAATTTTATAAAAGGAAATTTACGCAAATAAAGCAAAGACAAGACAAGCAAAATCACCAAAACTCTGTATTACCGACAATATATACATATATTTGCATTTTTTTTAAATTTCGGCATTCATCATAAATTATAAGTGATTTTCTCGTTTTGCTTCGACTGAGAATATTCGTTTTTTTGTCATTTCTGGAAACTATGATGGCTCAAATAGTATAAATACATCCAAACCGTGACTAGGAAGATGAAGTTTTGTACATAAAGAGATATTTCACAATTTTCTTAAATTTCCAGGAAAAGTGTCTGGAGAGCTCATGCCATGGAGCTGGGCGATGTATATTGGACAGTCGTGCACCAGAGGGATTCAAATGTGAATGTGATGCAGATCATTATGGGAAGTATTGTGAGAATGAATACTATGGTACGAACGTCTTCTGTCTTGAAATTAGCTTGG
This sequence comes from Phenganax subtilis, assembly GCA_025434845.1. Taxonomy (NCBI): domain Eukaryota; kingdom Metazoa; phylum Cnidaria; class Anthozoa; order Malacalcyonacea; family Clavulariidae; genus Phenganax; species Phenganax subtilis. The sequence continues at coordinate 4,404 of JAOBYK010593666.1, read as the reverse complement.
GGTGCCGAATATTAATTTTGCTAAAATTTCTTTACCAGCTCAATTGCTCCAACACGTTTTCTTTGACCAGTTTCTTGAAGACTTCTCTTGCTCACGTGTACAACAAACGTGCAAGTTTCTCTTAAAAACTTTCTTAAGGAGCTTACTTGCTCTCGTGTACAACGAACTAGTTTCCCCAAGAACGTTCTTGACGAATTTAACGCTTGTGGGTATAGGACGAAGAAGTTTTACTTAACACGTTTCTTGATAAGTTCACTTGCTCGTGTATAAACGAGTTTTCCTTACTATTATACTACTTATTACTAGATTTCCTTGACAGGTTTCTTTTAGAGTTCAGCTGCTCATGTTTTGCCCAACTTTTAACCACTGAATCAATCGGCAAAATGAGAAATGTTAATTCGTAGTAAAGTATAATAACCAGTCTAACACGATTAAAAATTTCATACTTTTGTTACCATTACTATTTTCTTCTAGATGACTATGATATCACATTTACTGATAATGCAGAAAATGACTATATCTATGGAATTACTGCTGAAACTGAATTCAACGCCTTTACCTTCAGCGCTTGGATCAAATTTAATCCAGGATTTACAAACTATCCGCTGCTATCTTATCAGACAAATGATTCAAGTGAGACGATCGCTCTTATGTTTGACAAGGCGAGTCAAGTCGGAGAAACAACTGCAAGATTTTCTGGAAATCTCTTTGGGAAAAATGTGGGGTAAAAATAATTAAGCAAAATATATCAATATTATTTGTAAAGTTGGTGCCTCCGCCAGAAGGATACATTTTTATTGCTGTTTGTGTGTTTATTTATTCGATTGTTTATATTTTTTCTGCAAGCAATATATCTTGCAAAATATTGAATGGATTTTTACAAAAGTTTACAAACAAAAGTTTGTAAGTCCCAAAAGTTATGAATAAGACATTTTACGACTTTATGGCTTAGGACATGGTGACTGCTAGCGGACAGACTATCCATCATTTGAATTTCTAAGTGTTTTTCTACAGAACAGCGACGATACCAGTAAATGACGGTCACTGGCACCACGTTGGTTTTTCATGGTCCGGTGTCAATGGTGCATGGAACTTACTAATAGATGGTGTCCTCTGGGCGACTAGAACTAAATTCACTGGACTGACAATACCATCAGAAGGTATATTCTTCATTGGGTTTATCAAAGACTCTACCAACAATGGAATATTCTATAACTTGGTTGGAACATTGAGTCGAGTGAATGTTTGGAGTGAGGCTAAAACTGGTAGTGAGATTGAGGAGTTTGCAAAGAGTCCCGGAGGGCAGAATGGAGATTTGCTCAGTTGGATGTGGATTAAAGATAATGTTGCTGGTGATTTAGGAATTATTCGTCCTTCAACAGCAGCTTTTTCTGGTAATGTTTAACAATGCTTGTCATCTATACAATTCTAAGTCTATATAGACACAATCTAAATTGCTTTACAGTTTTTAATTCATTTATTTATTTTGAACAATTAACTTTTACAGCAATGGTGCTACTACTTTCCTAACCTGTTTATCGTATCCCATCCTGTCAACTTTCACTGTTCGAGGATACCAGGGTGCCCGGAGAAAACCTACGACCTACAGCATCTACAGCGTAGATAGTAACGGTCTATTTTTACATGGAGCATACGTCCTCAGTGATGAAAGACCCTCGCCTCAATAAGGCCCATTTACATAGGCGATTTTCTCGTTTTGAACAATGTGATAGAGTGGATAAGTGGTGACTATACTTGGTCCAACAAGTTGGCTAATGCACTCGCCAGTCAACCTACTTGATCACATACGCTAGGAGAAGAAAAATCGCAGCAAAATTCGCCCGTGTACACGAGCCTATACAGACTTTAAGCATAAATAGCGGCAGCGAAGAACGCCAACCTACACAATGAAATTGGGCATGCAATAGAAAAGAAATAAATAATTCATATCTTAAGCACGTTTTCGACGTCGTTGAGGCCAGTGGCCTAGCTAGCTCAAAATAATGGTTCTGCTGAATGTCGCGCCGAAGGCGCGACCCTCGCGCTTCAGCGCGAGCGTTGTAGGGACGGTCTGGGGGTATTCTCCCCCGGAAAAATTTGGAAATCTAGAACCTCAGAAACAGCATTTCCAGCGATTTTGAGGGCGCAACGATATCACTAGACAAAGTTTTGTAGACGCGTATTTTGCCTTCAATTCAATACCAATAATCAAATTCGAAGTTGGCCGTTCGTTTAATAACATTTTGTTTGCCAGTTGGTCGAACAGCTAAAGGCTTTGTCAACAAAGCATTTACTATATCGGCCGCACTAACTTTAGGGTTAATATAAATCATCCAACGGCCATTGCCTTGAGTAATATTCAAGATCTGTGGTGAATTATAGCACTAGATGGTTTGCATGAATATATGGTAGCGTTTTAATTGCTGCTGTTGTCTTGCCCTCGTATATGCATATTGTCCGTAATGAATGTTCCTGCAAAGTCCTCTAGTCCAACATAAACGCTAGTTCTATTAACACAACGCAGAGAAACGTATAAAACACTCACAGCAAAATATTTTTCAGGAAATGGAACAAACTACGAAATAAACGTACCTCTCGAGAACCAAACATTTTATCCATGGCCGCCCGAAGGAATGAAGAGACTCTCGAGCTGTCTCTGGTTCAGAGCGACAACAACCGATCCTGTTTTGTTTTTTGTCTATGAATCCGAGCAGCCGTTTGCCTTCGGTTATGATCCAGCAACAAACACATTGGTCGCTCTTATCAACAATATAACCATTAACGGGTATGTTCACACAAGGTTACATCTTCTTCTCTGAATAGTTTGACACTTTGATTTTTAGTCGCGTGTTGCGGGTGAAAAGTCGCGCGGGACGTAAAAAAATCCTGAAAATTTATTTTTTTAATCGTGAGGGAAAGAGTTAATGTTAGTTATCACTATTATTTCTAAATTCGAACGATAAGTAGTTACATTTGTACTAACAAACTGAAGACTGCAGATAACGCGGTTACTCTCAGATAACGGAGTATAACCATCCATTGCACCAACATAGGGTTTCAAAATTTAATTAGCTAGTTCTTGATCACTACTTTCGGTATTTGATCGCAGAAAAGACCGCACATCACTTCTCCTTGCTTTAGATATGCCACATGCAAAACTGCTTCACTTCTCACAATCAGACCCGGGGTGTGATGTGTTACAGGTCTTGCATACTTGTACCTTGTTCTTGTAGCACATCATTTGACACCTTTTCCTCTCTCGTTAAACTTTGTTTCGTAGCAGTTAAAAAAGGATTGTATCACCTAAAGAGAAGGCTTTTGTCGTCTCTTAGTATTCATCCAAGGTTATTCGGTTTCATAGAGTATAGATAGATCTTTCTGGCAAAATCGTATCCAGACCTTATCGAATTATCGCAGTAAATATGATCAACTTTTCATCGCTGGACTGGACACTATACGATAATTAACGAGGCAATTCTGGACATTACCTAGCTGTTACTTGCTTTGAAATCACTTTAATATTTTTTAGGACAACGTTAACTGCACAGTATATGTTAGCTTAGCCACGTAACTACTTCACGATTGAATCACAGTCACAGTTCTTCGAATCACCCCCAAGACTAACACTAAGTCATTTTTTCAAGGTCCCTTGGTTATCTATAATCTCTTTCCCTTTTATGTACAGTGCGGGTCATAACCCAGCTACATTATAATACTAAATTAACATCACTCAGTCTTGACGGTAAAAATATTTGAAATTAGCTCTTCTGTATTCTGGATATAAAAAAGTAAAGAAGCCACCGCAGTCTTGAGTTTATTTGTACAAATGTAACTACTTTTTCTTTGAATTTCGAGACAAGGGCCGCGGAACCGGGGGGCATTGGGAGCAACTGCCCCCCACATCTTGCACCATCGGAAGATTTGCCTTTTTTCTGGATTGAAAGTGCCCTTTTTCCATGAAAAAGAAATTCCCTTGTTTCAGGAACTATTGGGTTAAAGAGGTTTTTCATTGATACGAATGCTCCTCTTAAGCTAATCAGCTAATAAGTGCACTGGTGGTAGAAGTAAGATATGTTTTCGGACGATTCTCGGACAAACTCACGTGCCCTAATCGGTCAGTACCCCCCCCCCCCTTCTTTTGAGGTGCTTGCGCGGCCCCTGTTTCGAATCAATAGTAATAACTAACATTAACTCTTTCTACTCTGCCAAAAGTCTTACATTTTCTCCGGGTACTCCAGTTTTCTCCTACAAGGAAAGATGACAGCGAGGGCTAGGATAAGCAGACTAAGAAAGTAATAATAATTGATTGCTGTAAAGATGGACCCGGGTAATTGCTGCGGAGCGAGCGAGCCTGAAGCGAGCGAGCGAAGCAGCAGCCTAATTTGTGCAGTAGGCAGTAAAAAG
>JAOBYK010593555.1:0-11441 GCA_025434845.1 Phenganax subtilis | reverse complement strand
AAAATAATCGTACATAATATACGTGTATATAATATACACTTTTACCTAAACGTATTATTTGGCATGATGACCCTGCAGTCTGCACACCCTCTATGATTAATCAAAAGTACAGAGGAAGAACCGTTCGCGGCAGAAAGTTCGTATTAGTGGAAATAAGGTCTAAACCTTGCTTCGAAGTGGTAAAGATTGTGTCACATACAAAGAAGCTTGACTCCTTACCTGAGTACACCAGAGTGAATCAATCATGGTTGATTCAGTGATTCTGAAACTTTGGATTTTTTGTTTAAGATTCGTTTAGATTATATCTAATGTTAATAACACCTCGGACATTTGAGAGCTGCATACAGTTGGTTTCGATATCAGGTTTTTGTACCATAAAGAAAAGCGCATGCGTATCCCGTGTCATCGTAATTATACTTTGAGAAACACCTGTGGTAAACTAGCACTGCCGCGACCACGAACCAACTATCTTAAAAATAGTTTTAGCTATAGTGGAGCGGTTTTTGGAACTCACTTCCTGCTGAGTTACGTCTGGCTACTACCTTGCCTAAGTTCAAGTCTGACTGCAGCAACTTTATTCGCTAATTTGTATTTTGTTTTATATTCCACGGCACTCATGGTAACCAGGCTTATAATTAATGTTAAATATGTTTAAATTATGTATTGTATGTTTGTATTTTAATATTTTGTAATTGTAATATGTGTACCTGATGAGTTTACCGTGACTAAATAAAGTTCAAGTTCAAAGTTCAAGTTTTTTATGCAATTCTGCGTTTTATCCCCATTTGTGGAATCCGCATACGGAATCCGCTTCCGTCAACCCGTTCCGCAATCTGTATTCCGTTTCTGCGTTTTATCCCAACCCTTACTGCAGCATCAGCAATTAACATAGTTAATTGTTATAGGTGTAATATTATGTTTGCATGTTTAATCAAAGTTTCAAAATTGATAGCAGTAAATAAATATACACTAATCAATTGAAAGCTCCTACAATGCTACTTTCAAGTGTCATCACATTAACTCACTTATTTAATTATATGTTCCAGTGACACTTAAATTTAGTCTTATTAATAGTTCTACTTGCTGTGCCATCACAGGCAAGACAATTCCACTCCAAGACTTTGCAATCATGAGTTAGCAGTAAACCATGATTTAGTCTAAATTTATGGGTAAATACTAAAATTGCATAGTACCGGTATCCTCAATTGATTAGTGTATTTTCAAGTAATGTTTCTTTATGAATCTGTCTATGCTTAATTATTTTAATGTAAATATAACTGTTTTTTCCTGTTATAATTTTTGGTAATACTCAATTAAAGTCTACTGTCAAAATAAATTCAATGATTTCATGATGGTCATTTCTTGCATCTTACCAATGATGATCTTTGGCTGTCAGAATGAATTGCAGTGGTCAATTAATAGTCGACCGTCTTATGAGTAACTATATGTGTAGCTCCCAAATATTTTTATTTCACTCCAGATGCATTGTATAATTTAATACAGAATTAAGGTAATATTCTTTGTACATTTCTCACTAAAAGCATACAGGCATAAATTTGCCATAATCCAATTTATATATGTACAACTCCATATTAATCAATTTACTCTTGTAAAGTAAACAATAGAACTGAATTTGGCTGACATACAATGCACAGTGCTTATAGAAAAGTATACTATGAGTATTTTTGTTTTGATAGAACCTAAACATAAAATATATATGAGTACATAAAGAGTAGGAAATTGCAAAATGAGGCTACTGGTATAAACTATTGGTTTTGAACTTAACAGTTACAGCTGATGCAGTCTGTTTTAGACTTAATTCTTTTGCACATTTCATGTTATTACCAAAGAATTGGCCTTTAGCACACAATAAAACAACATAAACCAAAGATGTTGTACTAATACTATTACATATAAAGTGAGTTGCGAAAACACCACCTTTTTGATGTTGCTCAGCTAATATGTTGATTAACCACGCTCAGTTTAGCCAGCTACTCAAATGTACAGTTGTAAGACCTTATTTTGTTAAGTCCAAAGGACCATATGCCAAAAAAATAGTGATAAAAAAAGATGGGTTTCTACAACTAAATATCAGCGGACAGCCGTAGGCAGGAGGTTTAATCCGGAAAATACAGGGATTAAATCTGCTAGTTTCTGCTTCCAATCTTGCATTCCTCAACAGCTCACAAAACAATGTTCAAATCTTCAAACAAACACTTTCAAGAAGAAAATCCATTTCGAAAACTGGTCCGAAAACACCAAAAATTTACTATAAAAACTATAGATTTTCAAAAAAACCAGGGGGTGTGCATTTAGACGCAGGCTCAAAGTGAGCCTTGTACAGCGGAACAAATATGAGAATTTCCGACGTGGTCATGGCAACTGACGTCAAAATCCGCCATTTTGTTGGCTTCACTTTGTTGACTGGCAAACGATTGGAGCACGCTCTCCAGGTATATATAGCTCAGTGGATAAAGCTAGTACCTTGGTGAATGAAACTGTAAATCTTCCTAGAAAAAGTATGGAGGCTATTGTTATGTTATTTAGAAATAAAACCGTTACAGAGAGTGAAGAATATATTCACCCAAATATTGAATCAGTTAAAGTTACTATTGAAGGAGTTCCAAATTGTGTTTATAGCCAGGGAATTAAAAAAGAAGACCTTTATTCTGAGGCAAAAAGATTATTCAAGAAAGACTCAAGTACTTCCGAAATAATAATTAGTAAATTCTTCAAAGATAAATTTGCTCTAGTTGTTGATCTTAGAACTTTAGAAGACAAAAACGTATTTGGATCTGGAAAAAAACATGTCAATACTCAAAATGGAATTTTGTTGGAGATTGTTAAAAAAGCCACAGCTGCTAACGTTTTGTGTAAAATCTTTGTTATAAGTGATGGTCTGGTTAATTTCAAAAACAAAGTCATTGAAAATGTCTACTATTAAACTTACTCAAAAATTTAAATCTGGTTTCATGTGTAACTTTATATTAAGTTACACATAGTTCAAACACTTAATCCGCACGTGGAAGTGAGCCTCGAACATAGGCGGCAAAGTTGTGACATCGTCGACCGAGAGATGAGCAGAGGCATTGCTACAACCAGGAACATGGCGGGCTGAAAACGAAAAATTATGCTGACAAGCTGCTAAGGCCAAATGACGCATCACATGCATTGCTGCTGAGTCCCGAGATGAGCCAGAGTTCAAAATGGCTACTACTGCCTCGTTGTCGCACAGAAACTGCACTTGGAGATGCCGCCATGGAAAACCCCACAGATGAGCAGCGACCACAATGGGGAACAGTTTGAGCACGGTAATGGACGCACCGCTGACTTTCGAAGGCCAAGGACCGTAAAACGACGTTGAACCGCAAATTGCACCAAAACCACCTGATCCCGAGGCATCCAAAGCCACGTATAAATCAGGTGATGACATGATGAACGGCATGCAAAAAAACTGACCCCGTTCCAGCCCCCAAAAAATTCCAACCGTCATGCTAAATCACGCTTGAAGTCGAGGTTAAGGCAGATTGAGTGATTTGGATTGCAAAAGCCACGAAGCAAATGCAACATATGGTGCAAGAACAAACGACCCGGCCACACGACCTTGCACATGTGATGAAGCGATCCGCAAAAGGATTCCAGTTCTTGCCGAGTACACCAGTCTTTGGCAGTCCAAGAGTGAAGAAGCTGCAACGTCGCCAGAAATTTCTCTCGGGGTAATCTGGCAATTTGCTGTTTGCTATCCAATTCAATCCCTAAGGAGACGAGGATCGTGGTGGGCCTTCACATTTAGACGGGTGAAGTGAAAGACCGAGACGAGCAAACACTACCTTTGTGCCACTTATGTTATCTCCGCATTCACTGGATGCGGCAGGCCCGAGCGTGAGAAAATTGTCAAGATAATGAAATAAGTAGCGAACGTGATGGCGGTGTTGGAGAATCCATTTGACCATGTCTGCAACTGAGTTGAATATAAAAGGTGCTGAACGCAGACCAAAAGGCAAAGTCAGATCGACAAAATATTGGTCACGCCATCACATACCCAACAAAAACTGCTTGTCTGGATGAATTGGAATATTCCGATACGCCGCCTCCACATCAAACTTTGCCATCAGCGCACCTGACCCAAGACTAACAAGGGCTGCGATTGCATCATCTACCCGAATATAATGGAGCAAGTAAAGTTCCGGTGAGATGCCATCATTTACGCTGTGAGAATGCGGAGAAGACAAGTCAAGAATAAGGCGCCATTTACCAGGCTGATTTTTCTTCCGGATTACCCCAAATGGACTTCAATGCAAATTAGGCACCGGTAAACAGGGGAATGGTCCAACAACCCGACCCTTTGACAGTTCTGTGCCGATGTACTCGTTGACGACTTCTGGATGCTCGACGGCGGAGCGCATATTACAAGATGACAACCTAAGATGAACTAGGTCAGGACGGAAACCCGTACGAAAGCCATATTGAATGCCATCACAAACGAAGTTGACGTGTAAGTAGTATAGATAGCGAGATTTTAACCCCCTAGAACACACGAGAATTTAACCCCCTTTAGGACAACCCCCTCAAGTCTTATTTCAAAAATTTTTTTAAGTTGAGCGAGAAAGCGAGCAATTAAGGAACAGAATTCAACCCCCTCAAGCCTTCTTTCAAAAATTTTTTTTAAGAAACTGAATTCAACCCCCTCAAGCCTTCTTTCAAAAATTTTTTTTAAGGAACAGAATTCAACCCCCCTTTTTAATCATAATCTTATCATGACTTAGTACTCATTATTTAGCACAATCTTATCACAAACTTATCATGAAATTAGTACTCATTATTTTTCACGATCTTAGGTTTGGATTGCCCCTTAAATAATCTAGACCTTACTTTACCCCATGCAAGGTATGAAAAAATATCATAAAATTAATTTATAAGAAATATCTTGAAACTAACGATGCAGAATCCACTACCTAGATCTGTTTTTTTTTCTAAGAGAAAAGTATAAGACTTATAGAAGAAACTTAAGATGAGACGAGGAGAGAATACGACAAGAAAACCTTTCACCTTGTCATAGTTGTGGTAAAAAAGAATTTCTCGTTCATAAGAATGAACAAGTATGTAAGATATGTTTTTCGACAACAAAACTCAAACTCAACTTACCAAAATAAAATGTTTGGATCATTATCTATGATGAGTTCTTCTTTTTCTAAGAAAAGTAATGAGATCGAGATTCAAAGATCGCCTAAAAAAATTAGAACAAACTCAATATAGAATAGAATTAAGTAGAGCTCGTTTAGACAATCATGAACAAAAATTGTTCAAGACTTATAAAGAAATAAGGGATAAACTATTATGACTTACTTAACAATTACAATCCCCCCCCTCTATGATATCTTAAGAGATGAACATTAAAACATTTACTCACAAAATCATCATGTTTTATCCTCCATTGATTAAAAGCCCACGTATGAACTCCATCGGGTCATGTCAGTAGTATTCATATATATATATATATATATAAGTTAGGGCTGTGCGCCGGAGGGCCGGAGTTCTGCTGGAGCTCTGGTACTTTTTGGTCAGCCGGAGCCAGAGCCGGAGTTGAGAATGCTTCTTTTAACTCAAGCCTAAGTTTAGAAATATCATCAGATGACATGAATGTAGCTTTTACTTTGCGGAAAACCTAAAAATCTTTAATAAAGTGAATAATGAAACGTCTCATTTTACCGAATTTACTGCTGCCTTTTGTGTAGCAGCTCTTTTTTCAATTATTCAATTAATGTTAGGTGTTTAGCAATGTTCGATCCGTGTTGTTTACGAGACTTTGTGTCACCAGAACTACGAATAAAGTGACAAGGTGTCTCGTTTAACAGGTTTCTTGTGTGGAGCTAATAAAAAAGTTATTTTGCCAGCTTTGTAATCGTGTTAGACCAATATATTTCATATGGCGACGGCTGAGAAAATAAAACGTTCGGAAAAATCTTCCTCAAACGTCTGGGACCATTTTATTAAAAACTCTCTTGACGCTTCAAAACCCACTTGCAGAAAATGTCAGCAAATTGTGAGTCACGGAAGTTCCACTGCAAAAGCAAAGTCGTGGGGCAATGGGCCTATGTGGGCTCATTTAAAAGTGTGTTGCTCTCCATCTTTGCCAAACAACACACAGCTAAGCATCCAGTAAACATTTGCATGCAACATTCCCCTTCACAAAGACAGTGCAAAAGCAAAGGCAATCACTCATGCTATTGGCATGATGGTAGCCGTTGACTTGAGACCGTATGCCATTGTAGAGAATGAAGGTTTCAGAGAGCTTTTGTGGGTTCTGGAGCTGCGATATTCAATGATATCAAGGAGGGAGCTGACGGAGAAGGTCGTCCCTGAAATTTTTCGGGTATAACAGAAAAATTTAAACGTTCGCTGGAGATTTCGGAAAGTCGCGTCAATTTTACAACAGACATGTGGAAGTGTGAGGGCCAGAACCGGGAATACATGACGGTAACAGCTCACTGGGCTGTTGAAAACCAAGAGAAGAAGTGTTTTGAGGTAAAGAATGCTTTTTTGGAAGTTGAAGAGTTTTTGGAAAGTGCACACACGTATAACATCAGAAAATCGGTAGGTATCATTAATGTCGTACACATTTTTTTGAGTATTGAATTAAAATTGCTTTGAACTTTATATTTAGTTGCGACTGGTGTGTGAGAAGTGTGAGAAGTGGATAAGAGGGGAGATATCTAAATTCCATATAGGAGTGTCTGACAACGCTGCCAATATCACGTTTCCGCTAAACAGTGACCAGGTTCTTGAAGCCCCAGCCGAGCTTCGTTATTGAGCGATGGCTGAATCTGAGGAGCTAGATGATGGACAATGATGATGACCTACTTCTACCGCTAGCACCAATGCACGAAGGATCTGCCGGATGTTTTGCACACTTGCTTAATCTTATAGTCAAGGTTAACTCAAAGTATATTGCTTAGAAAGAATACTAGAATTGCCCAGCATGGTTATTTTTTCTACGCTATTGTAGGGATGTTGTAAGTAACAATTACTTATCATGTTGTATAGGATGCACTAAAACCAGGTGTTCAGCGAGCAGTCACTGATGCTAAAACTCATTGTGAGCAACTTGTTACAAAAACGAAGTAAGTCTACAATATTACAAATCATCTTTCCTTGGTCCCACAGCTTGCAGCTGCTTTTCTAAGGCTCTGAACTTGATTGAAGAAATCAAAAATAACTCTGTCTGGTACTTTTTTGCCAGACAATCAATGCCAGTTGCTCGAGCGTTAACAGAGGCTCAAGCTTCAATCTCTGATGGTGAAAAAGATAAGAGCGGGGGCCTTGTTAAAAATGTTGCCGCCCGCTGGAACTCATCTCTGGCCTTGTTTAGGTAAGCCATAACCGATTTTATGAATTTAGTGAATGAGATAATTAATCGTGGTTTGGTGTGTTTTGTGTCTATTATCAGTTTAGTATGTACCAGACTATCAGTACTGTACTATTCAAATTAGTTCTGCCGGTCACGTTATGGTGTCTGGCCTGCCAGTGAGTTAGACAATCAAAATTGCACGTGGCATTGCTTCACTACTTCGTAACTTTTGTTACAGGTCCTTTTTAAAAAACAAAGCAGCCCTTGCACTATTTCTGCGCCGTTCTCGTGAGCTAGACCTACCACTGTTACCCATGTCTTTGGGCAGTCGAAACAACTTTTGGCACATTTTGGGCGGTCTGGTAAAAATTTTGACTTCATTTGAGGATGCCACACTTCAAGTAAGCAAGGAAGAAGCAAGTTTGTCAGAATGTATCCCTTACACTCACACACTGGTTAGTAATATGTCATGTAATAAATGTTTCCTTTACACTTTTATAGTTAGCCAATAGCCATTTGTTAAGCAGTTAAGCCATGAAAAAATGATAAACCAGTAAATTAAAATGTGGAAGTCAAAAATGCATGTTCATTGTGTTATGAAAACTGTAAATTTCCTATTCCTAACTGATGATTTTGATTAATTTGTTTTCATTTGTTTATTAATTATTCTAGCTCAGATCTCTCAAATATCTTCAGCAGTCAATCGATGAAGAGGCTCCTGTGACTGGACTGGATACATTTGTGGCGGTTTTAAAAGATGGAATAAAACACCGCTTAATTGACAACAAAACGCTGACTCTAAAAGTTTCAACCTTTTTAAATCCAAGGTAAAAAATTAAAATATTGCACAAATCAATATATGAGACTAGTTTGTCAATTTTATGCGCTATCCTGGCGTAGTCAGGACATGTTAGGTTACGCTGCACAATAAGATAATGCCCTGCTAACTGAGAAACATACTGGGCCAATAAGTCTATCTGTTTTACGATTATTAAAGGATTGACACCTTTTTGTTCTAGGTTCAAACAGTTTCTTATGGATGAAACTGATCAAGCCTCTGTCCGTAAGGCTGTGCTTAGGTGCATAACTACTACCCCAACAGACGCTGGCAGTACAGAGACTACTGATGCTAGCAGTACACAAGAATCAGAAACTGTGGGAAATCCATCACTTCACAAAAAAGGGTCACTGCTGACGACGCTGACTGATATTGTAAGAGAACGCATAAACAACACAAGTGGTGTTGCTGCACGAGCACCAGATTCATTGTCGCCTGAGCAAGAACTTGTCGCATACCTGTCCGAACCAGTAATTCCAGTCAGATGACTAGACGGCACAGTCAATGCTCAGGAACTGTTAGATTATTGGCACAGCCACTAAAACGAATGGCCTGCTCTGACACGTCTAGCACTCTTGTATCTTTCATGTCCACCTTCTTCTGCAACATCAGAACGAGTTTTTTCGCTGACCGGGAACATCGTGTCAAAGACACGTTGTGCACTTCTACCTGGCAACATTGGCCGCCTAGCGTTCATTAAATTCAGCTATAAAAGGTTTTAGAAACCTTTACCCTCATCAATTGGTACTTTGTATTTAACCTTTCCTAACGAGTACTTTGTTTAATAAAGTCTACCTAAAAGCTTTTATTGTACTTCTCTGAGTTGTTTGCCGTCTTTCGAAACACTTCAGATCCAAAGAGAGGCCAAATAATGTACATGTATGCTATCAACCACTTATCCTACTTGTCTACTACAGACTCCTATGCTCTGTAGTGCATTACAATACAAAACGCCGGAGCCGGAGTGTTAGGTTTGCAACCTACCGGAGCCGGAGCTGAAAAACCGGAGTTTGCACAGCCCTAGTTAAAGTTTGATGAGATGAGGAAAATAGAAGAATCGAGGGAGTTAGAAGAAAAAGACGATACATCTAGGGAGGAATTTACTAAACATTTACGAGATATTTTATTTTAAAAACCATACAAGCATGCAATGTGCCATCATTTGCAATATGAAGATAATATAGTAGGATGTATGCATCGTGTGGGGGACAATTTGGTGAAGAAAAAGCATTATGACCGTATATGGCTTGAGCTTGATATAATCGGTCAAGAGATTGAATTATGTAATTTGAATTTGCTGGTGAAGTGTTTAAAGAATTTGTTGGATGAGAAGTGTGTTTTGTTGCGTGATAAAAGTAACAATTATTGTGAAGATATAACAAATAGATTGGCAATAGCTATTAAAGAAAAAGAGGAAAGTACAAATGACCGATATTGATGGTATGATGCATTTGCACGGAGCAATGTTTGAGGTGTCTGAAGAAGAACGTGCTCGGTTTTGTGAAGAGCTTCCATTAAAAGTAACATTGTATTGGTTCACGTATAAATTTGGTCATTATGATTATCAATATGCTTCTGTAATTAGTTTCTATGGATTTCGCCAGATATTGTTAGAATATGATGAAAAATATAAACTTGTACATAGCATTTTTGTGACATTTTATACAGTTCAAGAGCGTGCTTTACTACAGCATATATATAAATTGATGAGACAGTATGTTTTAGAAGAGTATGGTCTTGCTATATACAATATTAATGATATAACTAGATTGGATTTTTCTGTATTTAAATGGTAAACAAATATAAAAATTTGTAACACCCATTGTGGCGGAGTGGTATCACATTGGACTGTAGTTCCAAAGAATGCAGGTTTGAATCCCGTCGTTGACACATTGTTTTAGAAGATTGTGTTTTGAATATTTTGTGTGTTTAAAAAGAAAAAACGAATCAAGTAGAATTGAATTGGTGTTTTACAATTAAAACAACTTTTTATGACACCGTGCAAAAAAAAGAAATATATGCTTCGCATGATTATGAACAATCGCAAATAATTTCTCTGTTGCGTTTTCGTGAAATAATGTATGCGTCTTATCAGCGTGGAATATTTTGGAGATTTTTACCCTTTGTGGACACGCATAGTATAACTGATGAATCTATTTACAATCACATATATAGTTCGGTTGTCGATGTGCCTATATCTTGTACGGAGTGCAGTAATACACTTTACAAGAAAAAGCATATAACACGATTAGAAATCAAACTGTTTTGTCTGAAAAAATGAAAGGTGTATGCTTGCATTGGTATACAGATAATTCATATAGTTCAAGTTTTTATGGATGTGCAACATATCATGTTATTACTTTCAAATTATTTTGTGAAATATTAAGTAAATTTTTCCGTTACGAGTATAGGTTCACGCCTTACGCTTTTGTATATATGTATGAAATAATCGATAAGAGTAGTAAGTATAGTACCGATTGTGCCCCAAAATCGAGATTTCACTCGCTCACTCTTTCCGCTCGCTTTGCTCCTGAAATCTCGATTTCAGTGCACAATCGGTACTATACTTACTACTTGTAATAGTAATTACTACTAATTTCCAAGTTAACTTACAGACAAATAAGTGTCTGAAAAGGTCTTTACAGAACAAAAATTTGACAAAAAAACGAGTGCAATAATTAAAAAAAAAATTTTTTTATCCTGAAACTAAGCTTTCAGACTTAATTCTAACTGTAAAAAATTTTTTGACTTTTTTACTCCTGAAACTTCATTTTCAGAACAAAATCAAGACTTAATTCTCAAGGTTAAAGTCACTCAAGGTCACAAACTCATCGACTTTTTTTACTCCTGAAACTAAGTTTTTAGACTTAATTTTGACTCAAAATTTTTCGACTTTTTTCCGTTTGAAACTAAGTTTTCAGACTTAATTTTGACTCAAAATTTTTCGACTTTTTTCCGTTTGAAACTAAGTTTTCAGACTTAATTTTGACTCAAAATTTTTCGGCTTTTTTCATTCCTGAAACTTAGTTTTCAGACTTAATTTTGACTCAAAATTTTTCGACTTTTTTCCAAAGACAAGTGTTTTTTAGAGATCTTTTATAAAATAAATGGACCCACAGAATAATATTAGAGAAGAACTTTTAAAACTCTCAGATGCAAAAGAGATTAAACACTCTGCGACTTATATTAAAAAAGCTTCAGAAAAAACACTTGAAAAAATCTACAAAGACTACCAAAGAACTCAATTTAATGAGA
>JAOBYK010593444.1:0-11444 GCA_025434845.1 Phenganax subtilis | reverse complement strand
ACTAATAACTTTACCCGTCGCTTTTTACTCGACGTTACATAACGGGTAAAACAACGGGTAAACTAATAACTTTACCCCACGTTACATAACGGGTAAAACAACGGGTAAACTAATAACTTTACCCGTCGCTTTTTACTCGACGTTACATGACGGGTAAAACAACGGGTAAACTAATAACTTTACCCGTATCGTTACCCGTCGCTTTTTAGTCTACGTTACATAACGAGTAAAACTACGGGTAAACTAATAACTTTTGCTTTTTAAAGCGACGTGTAAAGTTATTAGTTTACCCGTTGTTTTATCCGTTACTTTATCCGTTGCTTTTTACTTTACGGGTAATGTAAGGGGTATAAATAAAGTAAAGAGGAAAGTAAAGTAAAGCAAAGTAAAGTGAACCATGATATTGAGATTGAACCAGAAGGCCATCATCTGGAACAGTCCTATGACTGAACCATTCGGCCACCGACGCTGGCACCTTTTTTAAAGGAAACGGCAATGGGTCTTTCCGCAGTGAATAACTCTTAAATAAAAACTCTCATGTCGCTCTTGCATGGACGTGCGGATTTGAACCCTTGCCGGCGGCTTCATGGAACAGTCTTACGACTGCACCACCAGGCCATCAAACGCTGAATCAAAAACTAGGGTAAACTACAACAGGTCTTTCTCCACTCGTTAATCCCAAACAAAAAAATCACAGTTAACACCCTTTACCCGAAGCGTTTTCTTTCCGATTGAAAGATTTAAAAAGCAAGAAAACAACTTCTACATTGATTTAGGATCAGAATCATGGCTAACTAATCTCTGTTTGAACTATAAAATGAGTTTTAGCCTTGGTAAGTGCATGGAAGTCTAGAAAGTGCAACATATTCCATACTGGAGGATATTATATACATACATACGACGTAGCAATGCTTTGTGACGTCGGTAGTTCCTTTCCCTTAAGCAAGACTGAGATTCTTTGGCTTTGTGCGGAAAATTATTCCAAAGTTTAGCACCACTGTACTTTAAACTTTTTTTGGATTCTCCCACCTTGACTTTGGAATTACCAAATCAGTACATGCAAGAATTTCTAAGGGCTGGTTTTCATATCGTCGTAATTGTCGTAAATGAAAAGTCAAGATCCCTCTAAAATGCCAAAATATTCTATTTCCTTAGCAGCAAATCTCATGGATAACTTAGATATTATCAACTAATAGTTGCTCTTCATATAATTAGTTGGAAAGTGCTCCAATTTAGCTATTAGAAAGATCGTGACTCTATATTTACGACAATTGCGACGATATGAAAACCAGCCCTTAAATGTCAAAATATTCTATCTTCTTAGCAGCAAATCTCATGGATAACTTAGATACTATCAACTAATAGTTGCTTTTCTTATAATTGGTTGGAAAGTGTTCTAATTTAGCTATTTAGAAAGATTGTGACTCTATACGTTTACGACAATTACGACGATATGAAAACCAGCCCTAAGATCATAACAAGTTTGCATAAAGTTCCTTCTCATCAACTTATTGAAATTTGGTGCGCTTTAGCAAGGACGCCGGAACAACGATAGGGCAAGGGGAGCCAACTTTCCTCAAAGGGCATATTTTCTTTGATTGTAGACAAATGCATGCACGTCAGTGAAAGGCAATACTTCATTAATTTTTATAGTTTTTTTTTCTGTGACCATCTATATACCTACGCTTGATGATAATTACCTCAAGCGCTCCTTTTGTTATAGTGGAGCTTTCCTGTGGAACAACTTAATTGTCTGAATCTTTGAGATCTTCTTCATAACTTTCATCTTTTGAACAGAACTTAAATATGCTTACTTAACACTAGACCGACTTCCACACGGCAACCTGGTAGAACTGTATTATTATTTGATTTGTTATGTAAATAGTTTATTATCCTTTGACATTTAGAGTAATTAATTGTATTTTACTGAAGGTTCACCGTGTTTTTAAATAAAAGCAATGTATGGATGTATGTATGTATGTATGTAGATTCATGTTTTTCGGCAAAGTTTTCGGTTATGTATATGTAACAAATTTATTACTTATAAGGAAGTGACACTTACAATATTTTATTTACTCGTTTTCAGTATTTCCACACTCACTCACTCATTCCTCACTCGCTTGTGATGTCAAGTCGGTGGTTTTCAAAACTTCCTCTAGAAAAACAAAAGAGCACCATGGCACCCCCTCCTCGCCACTGCAAAAGGGCAGAGGGAGCCGCTGCACCCCCTGCTCCGGCGTCCTTGCGCTACAGTCATTCAAAACATTATACACTAAGGTTGCTTTAGTCAAAAATTGTTTGTATTCTAAATTTTCCCATTCAAGAGCCCGAAGATCGTCAAAGCTAAAGGACCCAATCTCGTAACTTGCACCAGCTATTATTCTTGCTGCACGATTTTGGAACTTTTGTAATTTATCATTTAATCCTTTATTACAAGTATCCCAAGGGAAGAGCAATAATCTAAATAGGGTTGTATCAAGGCGCTGAATATTGATTGCAGCATATTTGCGGGAAAGAAAAGCTTGATGCGCCTTACGCCTGCCCCAACCTCTTTGCAAAATGTTTGTATAAGTTCACCCCAGCCTATAGTGTCTCATCAAGTGTGACACCCAAACAGGAAATTGAGTATACTCTGGGAATCAGTCGGTTGTTAGGCCCGGTAAGTTTCTGTGATCAAAGTGGAAATTTCGGACAGGTAATTCCTAACTTCTCAAGGATTTGCTAAAAATATTTAAGGGAGCTAATACAGTGCTCAACAATGAACTACGTTACTCTCATATTTCTTGCAAATATTTCAGAACGTCGGATTTCTGTGCAAAAAATTCCTACTTTGGTCACAGAAACTTTGATAGTGTAAACCGGGCCTTATACAAATAATGAATGTTTATGAGTGCAATGGTAAGAATATTTTCATGAGATGAAATATGAAGCATTTTATCTTTCACCTCATGAAAATATTCTTACCATTCCACGAATTAAAACATTCATTATTTGTTTTATATGACACCGAATGAAAGTAGATCAAATTTACGCCCGCCATTTTGTCTCATTTCTGTTAGAATAATATACCATTGGCCATATCATTGGAGTTCGTGACTAAAGCCCGTTCTCCACTACGCGAATTTGTTCGCGCGAGGAAGAAATCTGGGGACGTGATTGGCTCGTTTTCGACTTTTTCGCGGCAAATTATTTTGCTAGCGAATCACGTTCCTGCATTTATTTCTCGCTCGAAAAAATTCGCGTAGTGGAGAACGGGCTTAAATGCATACGAGCACAGTACGATTAGTAATTCAAATAATTGAATTTAGTGAAAACAGCCGTGCAATGGAAAAAAATATATGCACCGCTAGAGCGTGGAATGGAAACTTCCATTGCACGGTCAGTAAAATGGGAATTTCTATTTAATGCCACGGGATCAGAAACAACCAATTAAATGACCATAATTTACTAAGGTGTAATATAATTGAGTCGAAAGCTTTCCGAATATCAAGATAACTACACTGGTCAAGTCACCATTACCATTTCGCATACCATGCGTCACACATTTGAATAAGCGCAGTCAGAGTCGAATTCTTTTTGCGGAAGCCAGATCGATAATTAGATAGCAAGAGATTCTAAGTCAAAAATGCATACAGTTGATTGAAAAAGATCGCTCAAAAATTCTGCCGATAATTGGTAAGACTGAGATTGGGCGACAGTTTCACGTTTTTGTCTATCTGTCTATCTTCAGATTCGTAGAATGGCAATACCAGTGCTTTTTTCAATTCTACATAAACTCCAGTTTTAATCGCAAGATTAAATGTCCATGTTAACGAAGTCCATGTTAAATGTCCATGTTAACGATAAAATGTCCATGTTAACGATAAAATGTCCATGTTATTTAATGTTCATGTTAACTAATTATTTCGGCTGATACTTCGAGTACCTTTGCTGGAATGGTATCTAGACTTGTCGATTTTGAAGTTTTAAGTTTGCGTAACTGAAGAAATACTTCTTGTGCATTAATTACAGTAAATTTAAATTGAATAGTTGGCCTAGAAGTGACATTTTCTGACAGATTCATGTCGACAGGATTGCTCTCAATTTCATTGGCTAATTTTGCCCCAATATTTACCAAGTAATCATTAAAGAACTCTGAAATCATTCTATCGTCAGAAATAATGGCTTCAGCGGTTTTTAGCTGCAAAACATTGTTTCTTTTATTGTTTTTGCCTAGGAGTTCGTTTATTAACTCCCAACTTTTTTTAGGATCTCTGACCTGAGCACAATTTTTAATTTTTTCGAAGAAAAAAGTCTTTTGGCCTTGTACATATCTGCATTGACTTTATTTCGAGCTGCTTTACACTTGACCAAATGCATGTTGGAGTTACACTTTACAGCCGTCTTTTTGTGAGAGTCCCTCGCTCGCATCAATTCCATAATATTAGAGTTAACCCAAGGGAGAGAACCGCGTCGAACCCTTAAGCGCCTTAACGGCACAGATGAGAGACCAACAGATGTCCGACGTGGCCGCCATTATCCTAGCTTAGAGCCCTAAACAGAGACCGTCACCCCCCGGGAGCCATTTAGAAAATCATTTATTCAGGGGGTGAATGCCTTTCTGTAGGGCACTTGCTAGGATAATGATGGCCGCCATTGAAATCGCAGGAAAATCGACTCACGCAATTTTGGGGCAGTCGGACATCTGTTAGTAGTTAACTTTGCGTGACGATTCAACACCTGCAAGAAGTATGATCGCCATATTAGTAGAGTTATAATATTATAACTCTACTCATATTCGATAACAGGTGTTTGGATCGCCGTACAACATCACATTTTCCCTCAGAATTTGTGAGAGATCATAAAGAAAATTAGCAGTATTGAAATTTTTAAAATTATGAGCTTACGTTCTGTCGAGAATTAAAAGCACAGTGTTTCCTGACAGAAAAAATTAAACTATGATCTGATAGACCCAGATGAATAACCCTGATTTTACAATCTTTTGCTTCATTTTCTTGCTTCGAACAAGATATCACTTACGAGCCATCGCTGTTTTTGCATGACTACAAATCGGATAAAGTGCTATACTTGATAGCATAGCTCAAAACTTACCGACGGCTAGCGATCTTACAAAAATTTACCGACCAAATTTCAAAAAAGGAGGGGTATCACCCCCCCCCCCCCACTCGCAACGCTCAAGCATACTACATATGGTCCACTGATTTCTACTCATATCAAGTCATGTCGTTCAGTATATGACACAGTGTCACGGACATACGAAAGTACACCGCCTCCGTTTCTATTACGATCTTTTCGAATTGAATGATATCCGACGACATTGATTTCATTGTTCGAAAACGATTTACCAATTTTGGTTTCATTACTGCGAGGATATCTAAAATAAGGGGCTATTCTGCAGCATACTTCGAAGCAATAACGTGTAATATATATCACGGAGTTCTAATCAATAGAGAGGTTCAGATTTGACTTCCAATACCAATACGACTACCATTTGCCAAGACTAACCAATGAGATGCGTTTAATCTAATTGATTAACCAATCAAATATGAGTTTAGGTAGCAAAAGGTAGCGGTAGCGGTAGTGGAAGTCAGATCTGAACCTCTCTTATATCACTTGCACGTTACGATGTATATCACGAGTTGTACGCCGTGTAACATATCTATTTTTGAGTAATCTTGGCCCCGTTTACGCGGAACCGGATTCGCATGGTCACGACCTCAAATTAAGCAGCATCGAGGCAAGTTCGGCTCATGAATTTATGGTAATGTTCCAGAACTTAATAGCATCTAAAGTTCTAAACGTAGAAAAAGTTGTTCGAACAATATAGACCTTTAGTGCCTAAAGTCGATGTCATGACCATGCGAATCCGGTACCGTGTAAACGGGGCCTATATCACGTAATGTTTCGCTCCTCATAGGGGGCCGAAATTATATACGCTTGAAAAATCGCGTTGTAAGAAGCCCGTTTAGCACTTTTTATCGGTTAAATTTGGCCTATCCACCGTGTAAACTTAAACGGTCTCTTGATACCGTTTAAATCGCTATACGGTGGATAAATGTTTATGCTTGCAGTCAATTTAAAAGTTTCCAAAAACGGCATGGTTCAGACTTCCTGGTTTTCATTTGCTTGAACTTGCAAGAGTAAATAAACGAGGGGAAAGAATTTTTAGATGTGAAATTGACAAAATACGGCAACTTTACGACGACAATGAGGTGTGGAATGACACTGTTTCCCCTTCTTTGTTATTTATGTTTTACGAGATGAAATACACCCCAAAACAAATTGTAGCCACGCAGTTTGTCGGCACATTTCATTCTTTTTTTTGTTGGCCAAAGTGTTTAAGAATTGATCTCGTGTAATACGTATGTTTTCCTCAGCAAGCTTAAGAATTAAAGCGCACTCAGCGGCAGAAAAATTGGGTTTTCTCGCTTGCTAGATTCCACTTTCGCTTTGATATATTTCCTCGTCACTGCCGCATAGCAACGCCTAGCAACCAACCGGTTTTATCCAGTTTTGCCTGGTTAAGTAAGATCTTATCGTACCGATAGGAAGATTAAATGGGCTCGTGCAACACACTTTCGTCTGGAATGGCACCATTAAATGGATTTGTGCAACACAGTTGCGTTCGCCGTTTAACTATTCGCCGGATAAGAAATTTATACGGTAGACAGCTGGTGGTGGTCATAAACAGGCGCACGTCCACATTTCTGGCCATGTTTCTAGTACAGAGTAATCAATTGTATTACACTGAAAGTAAAAGAAAGCATATATTCTAAGAAGCCACACAGTGGGAATTCCAACTTTTTTTCTAAGAACCAATTTACGCTATAAAACAAGCCGCGCTCAAATTGAGGGACGCATTCAGCGGAACTGGCTTGCACTTCGAACGACGTTTCGATGTTTTCATGCGAAATGAATTTAAGCCTTGTATTTCTCCTTGCATTTGTTTTGGACACGGTTTCAGGGCAACAGTACAAATGCAAGAAAGCTTATCGACCTTCGGAATATATCGGCAATATTCGTGTTCCAACAAACTGCAAATTTTTCGATTTGGGCTGTCCTCGCTCTTGGAAATCTGGAGTTCCCGAAGGTAGCGACGCCGGCCTTCCACTAATATACGACAAATTCTTAAAATGCCACGAAGGCTATTCGATTTGCGGATACGTTCCGATTGATCCAAAGAATGGCGAAGTTTTGGGCAAAAGCGGTGTTACAATTGGGGCGGGTGTCGACCTGGGAAGCAAGACACGATCGAGTTTCTCGTCGTTGCCAAACTATCTCGTAAACAAACTCGAACCGTATTTTGGCTTACAGCGGGGACAAGCTGCTTGTGCAATCATTGAAAGACCATTGGTGCTAACTGATTACGAAGCGACTGTTGTGACAAATGCATTCCAAAATGACGTAGTGGGCGTAGTCTCGAGACGTTACGACGCTGATAAAGTCCAAAATGCCAAGTCGTTTGCTTCCCTTCCTCGCGGAATCCGAACAGCTATTGTCAGCGTTTGGTATCAATTCGGTTATCCTGGAGCCTATCCAAACTTCTGGGATTTGGTGAGGGAAAACGACTGGGAAGGCGCGGTGAAAGAACTGCGAGACTTTTACACCAATCCGAAAATTCAGCAACCAGGTGACCTACGAAGGCGCAACGACGAAGCAGACATAATTGAAGCTAGTTTTCAGAAATGCAGCCGTGCTGTTGATCTTGTATTCTTAATAGGTAAGTGAATAGATAGGTAGCTAGGTAGGCAGAGAGATAAGTAATGCGTGTGTGTCATCGGCTTTCCCCACCCTGGGGACCCCGGGCTGTGGTGGGCCAATCTGATAAATTTGTCGGGAGTTTGAATACAAAGTCCCTACAAATGACTTAATTCTGTACCTACCCAGCACCTTGACTTAATTCTGTACCTACCCAGGGGTACATAGACAAAGTGCTAACTATGAACAGATAAGTAAGTGGGTAGCATGCCTTAAAAATTTAACCTTTGACAGAGTTCAAATCTGTAAGCGCAAGTTTCAATTTGAAAAGTTTCAATGTATCATAGAATTACGAAAATCTGTGAGTAGAGCTGCCCAAGTGACCGCCTTGTGACCTCATATAGTTGAGCGACCGTCAACTTTAATTCGAGACAGTCATCGGAGTGAGTTTATTTTCACTGTATGTGTTCCACTTGTGCTTGGTAGCCAATATGTGCAAATTTCTCATACTATTTTCTCACTCCCATGTAATATAAAGTTTGAAAGATTTGAGGTTGGCCCTCACTCAATTTACTATGAGAAACGCTTCATGAAACCCACCAATACTGTATTTCTTTGCAGACGAATCAGGCAGCGTTTCGCTTAGCAGTTTCCGGGAAGGACTTGACTTCGTGAAAAACGTCATAAAGTCATTCTCGAATGAAAACCTGAAAGGAAATCATGGCACTAAATTTGGCTTATCCACCTTCAGCAACGATTACCAATCGAAATTCTACTTGTCAAGTTACCAGAGCACAGTAGATTACATGAATGCAGTCGACGCAATTTCTTATAAGGGAGGCGGAGATACAAAATTGGGAGCGGCTTTGGGGCAGATTCTAGACGATCAGTTTATGGTTTCACGAGGTCTGCGCCCTGAGGAAAACGGCTTGCCACGAATTCTAATTGTTCTCACAGACGGAATGGCTAGCGACGGCGTCGCCTCTCCAGCTCAGAACGTACGGGACAAAAACATCGCTGTATACGCGATAGGAATCGACGGCTACGACCGAAGCCAACTCAGACAAATTGCCTCCTCGGAATCTCATGTTTACACGTTGTCCAGTTATTTCAAACTGGAGACATTTATCAGCACCATAACATCGTCCACTTGCAACGAACCCCGACCTCTGTCTCTGAGTACCACCGTCCAAACGGACGTTGCCAAAGACTCTTTCCAATACTTTAGCTACAACATTAATCTTTCTTTGAATCTCAGGTTAATCATATTTGATTTGGCCGGTAGCACCTTTGTGTACGCCTCTCGAAGTAATCCGCACCCATACAAATTCGACTACGACATCGCCTTTGATCTTGCCTCGCAGAAAAACAAACTCATTGTTATTTCAGCCAAAGAAACTCGACAAAGCGTTGTTAAGCGATCAAGCAAGCCCCGCCAAAAAATCTTCGTCTCTGTCACCGCAGATAGCGATATGGCTCGGTTCACTATTGAAGGGAATGAATGTGACCCTATGAATTGCACAGAAGGAACAAACCAGCCGGCAGCAAATCATGCCATTTCTACACGCAATCCTTTCTTTTCTGGTTATCTTATCGCTATTATAAAGCTCGTGGCATTGAGTGTTGCGATTTGTATGGTTATTCAATAAAACTAAACCAGTGACAATTGATAATTATCGTTTTTTTTCTACTATAGCTAGTTGTTTGAAAAGTAAGTTTTTAATCATGTAACCAATTAATACAATTTGATTGATAATAATATTCAGCGATAACGTATAAGTCCTGTAACAATGTTCTAAACTCATTTGTAATTCATAGCTAAGAAAATATATATTCGATTTGCTTGTCAAAATGATACAGTTTCTTCATCCAGCCCAAAATTATACTGGCTATTTGCACCACTACCTAGTTCATGGGTTTTAGTTGCATTTATTTCAATGCAATGAATTGCTGTTACTAATCACTGGCCTATACTTGGAAGTTTACGGTATAATACGGACGCGAATTTTTGATACAATTTTTGTGGTTCCGAGAAAGTTCTTGTCTAATTTCTTGAGTGATATACCATTGTGAAAAAAATGACGTCTTGTCACTTTTACCCGAATCCTTGCGGGCCTACGTGGCTTAAAGTGACAGTTGACAAATATTTGCCTGAACCGCGTCAAAGTAAGTTAAAGTTTTGTGCTGGAGACATTGCCGTCTTTAAAGCGATATCTGCAGATCTAGTCGTTACGCAAGAACTATTTGCGCAAGGGATCAAGTAAAAGCGACATACAACCCATTTTTTGGTCAAATTCTTCACCTCAGTTGAAGTAGTTATGTGGTACGAACGTTTACCTAATAATTTAGCCTTATATAAATACTAATCGACACATAGCATAGTTACAACAAAAATCTAACATTCCCCATTAAATAAGCCCGAACAGAGGGGCAAATCACTCGAAAGAAAATGTACGAGGTAAAAGAATCGCGCGATGTATTCGATGACTAGTTTAAATATAATTTCGATGATTTTTCTGTTTCTACGCTTAAAGCCTGGTTTTCAAATGGAACGCAAGCATAAGCGAGAAAACAAAGGGAGAGTATTCCTGGGAGAATTACAAACACAAAGCAGAAGGAATTTTCCTTTGAATTTCCTTTTGATCTGCCTTGGCTTATGCTTTGCTTCTTATGCTTATGCTTGTGCTTGTGTCGATGCTTATGTTGTACACTTCATTGCGTTTCTTTGTTTCGCCTTTTGTCTAAACTTATGCTTATGCTTGTGTTCCAAGTGAAAACCAGGCTTAATGACTCGCAAACTTCATTGTCATAATTTTGTGATTTTTTCTCTGAATTTTTATTTTTTTTTGGCAATTTTTTATGACTGTTTTAAATCATTATTTTCTGAAAAATTTTCTTTGACATTTGACATTTGGAACGAAAATCATTTTTATTTTTGGTGATATTTTGATTTTTTGTGCAATTTCTTGGTGATTTTTTGAAATTGTGCGCGACCTAAATCAGTTAACTTGCCCGTCGCTCGAACCTCGTCATTTCTAAAGGAATTATAAAGTCATTGCTCGTTATACCCACATACTAAACCTGTATTAAACACGCTCTACATTACCATTATTCATTAAATTGTCGCATGTTCACACTTCTACCGGGTCCTGGTTCTCTCTGGGATCGTACGGCTTTTTTGGCTTCAGTGGTACTAGACTTGGCACTAAAAATAACATCAAAAAAGTACAAAATGTTTCAATCCACACCTTCTACCAAAATATGAAGGGAACCGAGCCAATATAACAAATAATAATAAATGTAAGAATAATGGAAACTTTATTAATTTGAATATTTTGCACATATTACATTGATAAACCTTTCGCCATTCTGCATGATGTTACGCGCGCACGCATACACGCACCCACCCACTCACAGACTCAATGACATGAAGGATTTTGCTTCGCAAATCCTTAAAAAATAGGTACGCACAGCGTACTGTGGTAGCCTATGTCAATAGTAGTGAGCTTACGATTCGCACTTTTTCTGCGACGACGACGCCATGACAACACAACATCGTCCTAAGTCAAATTCATGTTACGAATTCACTTGGATTCGCCGACGTCGCCAATATCGGCCACAACACCTTAGTTTTTTTCAAATTTCACATCTAAATTCAGCTTGAGTTACCAGAAACATTCGCTAAATAGTTAGAAAATATGTAATTATATCTAAGTTTGTTAAAATATAATAAGAATAGAAAGAAA
>JAOBYK010593333.1:0-11445 GCA_025434845.1 Phenganax subtilis | reverse complement strand
TTCGCAACTTCTGACCACAAACAACAACGGCTCCATTCTCCTACACTGTAGAGGAGATTCAAAAAGGAATTGTGGCCTTCAAAGGGGTGGCCCTTAAAAGTTACCCACAGTTTTGCGGCACTGCGGCGCCACTTCAAAAAGTGTCATCAGCGCTGAGAAGCTTCCACCACATCCTTGAAGGTGTAGAAGCCCTTTGCGGCGGCAACGGCATCAAGAGGATTCACCTTGGAGAACATGTTGTTGGGAACGGTTCCATCCACCACCGCGGCCATCGAGTTGTACACATCCATCACGGTCGCTTTTGGCACCGATGCAACAATGCGTCCGATAGCTGCGTTCACTGCCTCGTAGTCTGCAGCAGAGGTCACTCCCTTGGCATCAACGCTGCCGATGGCCTTGTGGTGCGCTTCAGCAGCAGCTTTCAACAAGTTTCCGTCCATCTGGCTGCCCATCACGATCATCTTGTCGATGGCTTTCACCACCTTCGGGGCCGTGGTGTCTGGCAGCGGCTTCAGGTAAACGTCAGACAGCCAGTCCACCTGAAGGCTGTGTACACAAGCAATATTCCAGCACTCCAGAATTCTGAACAATGATAACAATGAACAAACGACTAGGAAGTAGACATGGCATGCGGCAATCCCATTAAAAGAACAGTCAAACATCACTACATCACCACATCACTGAAGAAAACTCCGCATTGACTTCCCATGCTGCCCCCGCAAACAAAAACACAATGACAATGACCCCAAAAAATGTGTCCTTTGGAACCGTGCGCCTCTTTCAAGAAGGGGTAGGATGCATCTGAAAGGGCCTTTGCAGCCACGCCAATCGTGTCTCCAGTGGGCACGGTGGCAGGAGCACCAACTGCAGTCACTTGGTTCCTCAGATCTGCGTGAAGGGTCGTGAAGAAAGAAAGAAAGAAAGAAAGAAACGAAGATATTAAGAATATAGTGTGTATATATATATAACAGTTCAACTGCTGGCGCTCTTTTTCCATCCAGCTCATGTTCACAAGCTGTTGCCAAGTAGGGCCATCAAGGCCATCAACAGCCATGCCCATCACTCCCATACTCTCAAAGCTCTTCCTGGCGAAAGAGAACAGGCCACACGTGGTGTGGAAGCTGCAATTGTTCAAACCGTAAAGCAGTTGCCAAAACACGTGGAAAAAGGCCTGCAATTGCCAAAACCTTTTCTTTGGTGTCAGCTGGGACTCTTTTCAAGAACAAGAGAGCCGCTGTCTCTTGAACATATATCTCCATCACACGTGAACTCAGCCAACGGCCTTTGCGGCGTGTGTATTCACTATTTTCTGTCATCATCAAGTGCCACGTCGCTCCGCCTGCGCGGAGTGAACCCAAGTCTAAAGCTTTGAGGTCTCCGTGCCGCTCTGTAGGCAAAGAAAGAGCCGACAGCACATCCTTAAACCTCTGTCGAAGTGTTTGCCCTGACCATGCCCAAAGTCGTGCATGAGCAGGAAACTTAACAAAGGCAAGGTTGACAACCTGTATCAAATCAGGCAACCTCAAGTTTTGCAGCTTGGTGTCGAGCACCTGAATGTTTTGTCTTAGGCTCCATTATGGCCAAAATACAAAAATGTATCGTCTCTTCAACATCTTGGGGTAGCAACAGATTTGCCCTGGTTGCTGACAACAACTCGCCGGCACGAAGGAGAGAACCAAAGCCAAGACTTAAGATTCCGGCTAGGGGTACCCATCCCCAGAGTAAGCAAGTAGTTACCATAGCCAACAAAACCTGCCAAGGCATAGCCACATGATGGCAGGAAGGTTCCGCAGCTACCCATGAATAAGCAAGGTCCCATGACCCTTGCATTTGCCTACGCAGCGCAGGTTTCCTAGTAGTCAAGGAATTTGTAGTCTCGGCGTACTGGTTGTATGGGCGACCAGCACGATACAAAGCTCTTCCAAAACGTGTCAAGACGATGTTAATCTCATCCACATAAAATACATGTTGCTCCAAAAGACGTTCGAAATCAATGCCCTCATTGCTCGACCATTGCAAAAACACGGGCCAGTACTTGTCCCTTAGCTTGTTGGTGGCCTCCAAAGTGGGCCTACCTTCAGGAAGCTCCGGCCTCAACGACCGAAGGCGTGCTCTGTTGATCTCTGCAGCAGTTTGAGGTTCCATGGCACCGGCACCGGGTAAATAAAGGGCACTACCAACTACAGCACAAAGCAGCCCGGGGGGGAGCAAGTCAAGAAGGAGGCACACCGGAGGGAAAGAGGAAAGCAAAGAGCAAGAGAGAGAGAGCAAATGAGATAAAGGCCCAATCCAAGCCCGAAGTCCAAAACGAGATGAGAAGAAGACCAAAGACTACCCCAATGCAAGGGCCTTCACCTGGGAATCCAAGGGTGGAATCAAAGTGCGACGACTCGAAGACAAAATCCGGACAGGGCAAAGCGGCCCCATGCGGTTGGAATAGTACTGGATCTCCAGTTCGAGAGAAACGAAGACGAGAACGATCAGACCACTGATGGATATCAGGTCCACAAAGGAGTAGGATCAACCTCATCCAGTTAGATGCCCAACGACGAGCACGTGGAAGTTGCGCAATAGCCCAAAGCTTTTCAGGAGACAATCCTCTCCATTGTAAACCCGGCACAGGATCTCTCAAATCCCTGTGTCGAGTAGGATCATCCGCGGCATTGAGTCGTGTAGGGCAAAAGGGGTTGACCATATAAAGCCCGAAAGCAACCAACATGGCAGAGATTCGTCTGAGCACGTTTGAAATTGCCAAGGAAGCTGAGCGGCATTTCCCCAAAGCTCCTCTGGGTACATTGGAGTCGACCAGACAGGCAAAACGAAGTGAACCCTGCTTTGCCTTCTTCTCTACAAGCCTTTCAACTGACTTGAGCTCCAAGAGATTGATATGTTGTGGAGACTTCTGGTGGATTGACCCAAACTGACACGAATCTGCACGTATCTCACTGACTCCAGGCATTTCATCAACGCCTGATAAGGAGGGAGATGCTTTGTCTTGGCTGAAAAAGGTCGTTCAAGGAGGCCAATCACTCTATGCACCTGAGCCTTCTTCATCAACTGTAGAGACCTCAGCGTGAGAATGTTTCCATCTCTGGTCTGTCGATCCTGGACATTGAAGCCGTAGGGCTTGGAAACAGATCGTAGAGGAGGTCGCCGCATGATAGAAAAAGAGGTGCAGGGAGGCTCCAACATGAATGCGCGCAGCGAGCCCCGCTCTACCAAATGGAAGAGCCATGCTAAGACGTGAACTGCAGCCAGATTGTATTCCTCCGACTTGCTAATATCCAATGGCAGGCCACACTTCACCCCCAATGCACTGAGTGCTTTTGTCACCTTGGAAGACCCAGCGAATACTTCTATAAATTCAAAAGAAAACGCAAGCGGCCTTGTTGGAGAACATAGCACTTCTTCTTCAGGCAAGTCCTCGGCAATGACAACCTTCTGCATCAAACGAGACCAACCACTCTGTAGGCGAGTATATGCTCCTTTCGTCTTGAAGCATTTTGCCAGCAGTAGTGTAGTCTCCCTTGAAACAGGTGTAGAAATGATCGCCCCCCTCTCTTCAGAAGCGTCGGTCGCATACAATACTTCTGACAAGGGCGTTGCAATATCGGTCACAATCATTGGAGCCAAAGTCGCAACCAACAACAACTCTGTAGCGACTGCTCTAGGCAAGGGGATCCATAGCAAAATCTGGCAGGTCCTCATAGGCTGCAACCAGTCTAAAGCTCTCATTCAGGAGACACATCATGGGGCGCCGAAAAAGAAGGATAGAAACCCATGCACCAAGAAGGCACCGATGAAGAGAAACAGTAGTATAGGGCATGGAACAAAGCTCCAAAGTCAATGCTGACAAAGCTAACCTCTTCTCAGGAGGGGCTCCAATTGTACACACTCCTGCAGCAATGGCTCTATCACTACTGTTCACATAGGCACCAATTGCTTTCCCTTCTTGCGCCCCTTTCACGTCCTTCTCAGGAGAGCCCTGAAGGCGGGCATGACCATAGGCATCGCGAGCTTTGTCATAGGCTTTTGCTGACAACGTCTGATCATCCGTTGTACCTTTTGGGTCGACAGAAAATGCGAAGTAGTCATCAATAACCAGCCCTTCGACCAAGCGATTGCTAAAACAGGGTGAAGATGCCCTCATCCGAGTGTCCGCGTCCAGCAAACCAAAGGATCGGAGTAAGTTGGCATGAGCATCAGTAGCAATCTCCACACCTGCATGGTCTCCTTGCAAAACGCTCTTGAAGGCAACCCAAAGCACAGGATGCTTGCGAGCAATAGCTGGCTTTTCCACTCCAAGTCTGTCGCCATGAGTCCTCCTGTCATACTTCTTCACTGCATCACGAAGGAGGAGATGGCCATAAGCCTCAGTGTCCTTCAACCAATCCGTCGGCAAACCAGGCCCCAAAGTGTTGGAGACTGCACGAGCCTGCGTCACCCAGATTTGATGATAAAAATCTCTTCGATCAGAAACCGAAAGAGCCAATCTCTGCGTCTTCAAGTCTATGGCTAAGTCACAGATGTCTGGCCCTGCCGGTAGGTCAGAAGAAGGGCCATCAACTTTGCATTCCACACTGTTACGACCTCTCCTGTCTCCGATTTGTCTGTCGATCTCGGCTGACTTGTAGCAGTTGAATACCTTGACCAGTTCGAAAGATGGTCTCTCACTCACCTTCTCATGATGGAGGAAAAGAAGTCCATGGATGTCCCACAACTTTGCTAGATGGCAAACGGTCTCCGGAGGATCCCGGATCTGAGGATACTCCCAAACCTCTGGAACTCGGTCAATCCAGATAGAAGCCGGCTCTCGATAAGCCATAACCAGCTGGTCTGACAAATAGGAAGTGACGTCCCATTGACCAGCACCAGAAATCTTAAGCCTGGAGGGATCTAGGTCCCGATAAGGCTCCAGCTCTGGAAGCACTGAGTTGTCGGCTGAGACCTCATAGCCCACATAAGCCTTGTCGTAGGGCGAAGTTGAACATCCCAACTTCACAAGAAGAGACGTCAACTCAGAAAGTCTTGCAACTAATTCTGGATGTCGTCGGCCCGCACGAAGCATGTCAAACTTCAATAACAGGCCGTCCGCCTTGATGAAGGAGCGCAATCTGCTGTATAGTCGGCGATGAGCAGGGTTTGGCTCCCTCCGAAGAAGCTCTTTCTCACAAAAGACACCTCCACCATACCAAAAGTTCAATGCCATACAACAAACATGGAGGGCCCTTGATAAGTGCCTCGATCTTCGTCGAGCGCTAGAAAGGCCATCGGGCATCCTGCTAAAGACCCCCAAGGAAGGGATCGGCACAGGGAACAAAGGCGGTGTCCTTGCAGGCCGAGGAGCGGACTGCATAGAAACTTGGATGGAAAAAGCCAAAAATGCCGAAAAAGGACTCCTCGCACGAAGCACCAGTTTAGTAAGCTTTGAAAGCCACGATGGATAGCTCACTTGTCTGGATATGCTCACACCAAACTGGCTCGACCCGGCCTCAGACCTCTCCTCAGGAGAGAAAGAATCCCTCCAGGGATTGGTCCCAGGCAATGGGGAGCTGGAAGGCCTTGTAGGCTCACCACCAACCTTCAAACAAACCAAACAGGAGCCAGGCAGGCCCCTTCCGGAACAGACTTGCCCAGGGCGCCTGTCCACATCGGAACAGGGGCTGCATTCTGTACGCTCTGGTATTTTCAGGCCTGGCCATCCGCGATGGCTTTTGGCCTTTTTGGAAACTTTGGCTTCCGGCGGGGGCTCGGAGATCCCTCCTCCTCCTTCTGCTGTTGGCCCTTCTTCACCCTTGTCTCCTGCCTCCTGTTCTGAAGCAAGTCGATCTCCTTCAAATAGGCCAATGAAATGCTTGCTAGTTGAGATGGGATCAATGGTGAGAAAGGACTGGCTGAAGATGTCATTGATGTCATCCGATCTTGGAACAAGGCCGTTGGCGGATCTCCTGTCAAAGTCAGGACGAATGCTAAGTCCCAGTTTCCCGCAT
This sequence comes from Phenganax subtilis, assembly GCA_025434845.1. Classification (NCBI taxonomy): domain Eukaryota; kingdom Metazoa; phylum Cnidaria; class Anthozoa; order Malacalcyonacea; family Clavulariidae; genus Phenganax; species Phenganax subtilis. The sequence goes on along the minus strand of JAOBYK010593333.1, from coordinate 5,455 downwards.
CGAAGGCAGACTGCTCTAGTCCCATAACGCTAAAAACTCTCGGGTTGCATGAAAATCGCCCCGAGCTGCCGCATCGACTGCGTGCCCGATCACCCACATCATGAGACCCGATGGAGCTCGGGCATTGAGCTCCTCTTCTGTCTTGGGAACCGTGTTGGATGGTTGCAATCTCCTGCACAACTGTTGCTGGAGCATCATGAAGAAGTTGGACTGGCCTACGGCCAGAGCCTGCTGCAGTTGCTCTCGCTTTTGCGTGCCTTTTGTAGAACTCGAAGGAACCCCGGAGCTGCTGGACGGGTCTAGCCCAAAAGGGTCGTTGCCCTGAGTGAGATGAGACACCAATGCTGTTAAGGCTGCCGACTGCTGTGCCAGGGCTTGCTCTGTAGGGTCTGGTGGGGCTCTCAAGGGGTCCCGGGGCTCGTCTGCCAAAACTGGGGACGCCATGGAAAGGGGAGACATCCTGGTCTTTGGAGGGGGGCCCAACAGCTGGAGGGCTTTGGCCGGGGTGGTTCTGGCTGGAGTGGCAAGACCCTGTGAAAGAGGGTGCATTTTGCGCTGAGCAACTGCTGGTCCCAAATCTCCTCGCCCTGTAGCAGGATCGACAAAGGCCTGCGGTCTGGTGGGGAGAGGAGGGACCGTCTGCATGTTTTGTTGTTCTTCCCTCTCTGAAGCCAAAAGAGCTACCTGGGCTGAGAGTGCATTGAGCTGCTCGGCCAGGATTGCTGTGGTCACTCTTTTGACACCAGCCTTCTTCGGAGCGGCGGGTTTGGACGCTGGCGGCTCTTCTCGAGCACTGTAAAAATGGATTCTGCCATCTGCTGAGTGCGCCCAGGACAAAGCCAACGTAAGCAGTTCAGGAGCAGAAGGCATCGCAGATGGTGTGCCATCCACAAAAGAAACAATCTCTGTCGTGGAGTCCGTCACGGGATCATACTCTCTCAAAAGCCCAAGGGCACTATTCGTGAAATCTGCCACGAGGATGGAACCTTTGAAACCAGAAGCAAAAGCATTCCCAAGTTCATCCTCCTCTACCATGTCAACCTCGAATTCATTTGAGGGCCCCACCAAATCTTCCTCTGTGAATCCACCAGGAGGGTGAAGAACGTCCTCTCTGAGCAAACCACAGGGAAGTGCCAGGAGTAGGCCACCTCTACGTGCATCAAGCGGCGTGCAAAATCCTTGGATCTCATCCCCTGTCGAACTGTGCGATGAAGGAACTGACAAAATGAGCAGGGATGGATCTGAAGCTTCTGAAGCGAAAGCTATTTGCTGCCGGTCCATCGCCACCAAGGCGGAACTGGGACCTTGGCGCCCGCACAGAAAATGTGGAGCTCAGTCAACGAAGGCACCTTCTCAATGAACTTCACCTCAGGAAACTCTCGCTCAAAAAGATCTGAGTCTCGCTGGCTGGTAGTCCTCGCTAGATCAAATCCTGGGCCCTTCTGCAAGATCCAAAAAGCCGCTGGGAGATCTGGACGATAGGTGCTCCTGTATGGGGCTCTTGAGACCCAAAAAGCACGGGCCCAATGGCCAGCGCCGAAAGCTGCCCTTGCTCTCTCTTCAGGATCTGCACGCGCCGAGGTCAAATGACGTTTGGCAGAATCAACACAGAATTGTGGAACCTCAGGAGGCCCTTCCTCAAAACTAAAGAGAGCGTCCCTCACCAAAAAGCCGGCAGGTGCCCCTGGAATGGCCTTGCCGTTCTCAACCAACTCCCAATGGGAACCACCTGAAGTGGTAGAGGATGCCCTAGCTGGCTCAGCGATATCTTCTCGCACTTCCACCCCTGAGAGCTCTCGGCTCCTAATGGTCAATGTCAACTCACGAACAGCCGCGGCCAGGTCACGAAGGTCACGGCGTAGAGATTCTTGCTCACTCATGCAAATAGCCTTGCAATCTGTTCGAGGTCCTCCTCCTGACCCTGTCGTCCACCACCGGAGGTTGGGGATGCAGGGCCTGAGAGTGAAGTCTAAGAAGAATCCAAGAGGCCCAAAGACCAAGAGCAATGCCAAGAACCAGACCTATAGAGAGGCCTGCAATGAGTGGCAAGAAGATCGAGGAGTGACAGTGAGCAGGACAGGCCAAGGTGGAAGAAAGGGAGGAGAAGGTAGCAAGAGCTTCAAGCACGGCAGCCCCCCGCATATACCTAGAGCTTGAGAGGCGCCATTGAGTCACGGTTGTAGTGTCATGGTGTTGCAGCAAGCCATTTGTTTTAAGCATATATACAATTTGTGCAAATGATGTGTTCTTGTTAATTTTGACGACAGTGACTACTTGTGGGCGCTTGCTTTCGCTTGCTCCAGCAGTCGCTTGCGGCCACCGGCGGTTACATCCTGCAGCAGTCACTTGTGGTCACGCATGCCCAACGGGCAGCATAGACATTGAGTTCCCAGTGTATGCAAGTGCCTGCAAGTGACCCCAATCGCCGCTCTTGTCTGGATCTCACAACAAGTGACCGCAATGTTTGCATGCCGGCATGCCTTTCTGTTGCAATTTGTTTCAAGTCGACCCTTTCCGTTTCAGTTCATCCATTTTCGCGAACCATGTCGTCCCTTTTTGGTTTCAAGCCGTTTCTTTCCCTTTTGAGCTATCCTTTCTCGTTGTAAGTCCTCTCTTTCCGTCTCAAGTCATCCCTCTTTGTTGTCCTTTCTGTTTCGACCCTCCTGGTTTCCAGTTGTCTTGTTCCGTTTGAAGTTGTGCATGCCGTGGCCTGGTGCATGCATAATCGTTTGCGTGATGGCAAAAAAAAAAGCAAGGGCTGTGGCTGTCTCACTGAACGCAGCCACTTGCGACCCCGTTGACTGCGCTTCAGGAGTTTCAGCATCTTTCAAGCTGTGGCTAAGAAGGTGCAACATATCTTCCGCACGCTGGAGCAATTTTCCTGTCAGAAGGCTCCGCATGCGGTCACTCGCGGGCGTGGTCGGTGGATACCAGCGGCACTACCGGCGGTCACTTGGTCCCTTTGGCCTTTGGTCTGACTGCAGGTGGCTGCTCGAGTGGCTGCAAGTGACTGCTTTTTGAAAGTCAACTAGGCTGCTCCTGCGTGCTTATGATATCTCTACATTGAATCTTGTTGAATGCAGTCGATCGTTTTACAATGAGTGATGGCCATTTTCCACTTGGCCACCCCAAGCCTCGGCGTTCATGAACGGCACGAGGGCGCCGTTCATGAACATCGATTGGGGGCGACCCAAGTGGAAGTTTTGGTCAATGAGTGAAGGAAGTTCAAGAAAAACAACATGTGAAAACGTGGTTCCATCACCATTCTGAAAAGCAAAGCACCGACGGCACCGTCGTTGTTTTTTACACGTTCACAATTTTTTTGTTAGGCTTTGGCTCGGCTCTTGAAAACAAGAACCTCTGCACTTTTGTTTTCAGGGTCTTCTCCCAAAATCACAAGGCGACCGTTTCTCGATATTTTTCGCATGGCGTGCGTGGCCGTCAATAAATGACACCATTAGGACGTTTCCCGCCTTTCTTGACATTGGTGTCTATTATCTTGTTCAATTAGTCACTCTAACCACCTCCAAGTGACCCTTAGCAGAGTAGTAGCCTGGAAGCAGCTGCAACACTCCACCGCCCACACAAGAAGATCCATCCATGCAAGGTTCACAATCTCCACTGACAGGGGACAAATGCCATCCTGGAAGACAGTGACAGAAATCTTGAGATGTTGCTCCTTCCACTTCTATCCATCTAAAGTCCATTTCATCTTCCTTGCTTGTTGTCCAATGCTCGTTCCCTCCGCTAGAACAGGGCAAGCAGCTGGTGGCTGCGCTAGAGATTCCATAACTACCTCGCTCACAAGGAGAGCAAAGTGCCTGCCCAGTCAAAGCGGTGAAGCTACCCGGATCGCATGGCAAGCAACTCGTTTGCCCCGCAATACTCTGATGCCAACCAGCTTCACACGCCTGACACACAAAAGTCGTTCCAATCTCGTCAGAGAGGACGGTGGAAAATCGTCCGGCAGGACAAACCTCGCAGCCCACAGCTTCGCTGCGAAGCGCAACAGGAGTTGCATCGGCATTCACGATGCCAAAACCTCTGGTGCAGTCTGTCGTTACAGGAATCCACTGCTGCCAAAGGTGACCGTTGGCTTTGATCCAGTTGCAGGCAGAATTCCATTGAAGATCACTGGGGGTGAGCAAAGTCACCGGATCGTGTTGCGAGATGCCATTGGGTGCCATCAGCTCAACCACTTGTGACAGTTCGATCTTCATGTTCTCAATGAACTTTCTCACCCTTGGGCTAGAGAGTTCCAGGCTTTGGGAAACCAGCTTTGCGATGTGCGAAGAAGTTGCACTTGTCCGGAAGTCTCCGGCAGCCCAGGCACTGGGGCTGTACTCCGGCAGAATCACTTTGGTGGGCTGCACATGGATAAGAGTTGCATCTGGTTCATGCCAAAAAAAAAGGATCCGGAAGTGCTCCACAAGGTTTAAGAATGCATCAACAGTAGAGCGATGGGAAATTGCCATAGGAATTCCGTAAGTCGTCGCCCAGTGCATGAAGACTTCCTGATTTTTATCTGATTGAGGCCTAGGATTCTTGTCCTATAGAACCTATTTCAGACAAACATCTTGAACACAAAACAGAGATCACTCGCATAAATGCCGCCTAGATGCTGCCTTGCCCTGCCCCTGGCAAATCACTGGGATGCATCGTGACACATTCTGCCGGCATGAAGGCGCAATCCAAAAAGCAGGTAGTTCACTTGGACACTTTGCAAAGTATTCACCATTCTGCTGGATCACTCCTTCTGAGTCTCCCGTCCACCGCAAATAATTCTGCATTGCACTCGACACACGGAATTCTAAGGGTTGATCATAGAAGGTGTCAGTGCAACTCAACAAAGAACTGGTGGGCAAGCTCCAAACAGTGTCAAAGTATTTCTGAGGATTGTGGAAGGACAGGTTGTAATTTGCGTAATATTCTAAAGGAAGGCCAGAGTCAACGAAAGCTGCTCTTCGGACTTTCCCTTGAACATACAATCCATCTCTTCCTTCGTAACCCATTGAACCTACGTCTTCCGGAGCAACCGGGCCATTTTTCGCTTGGAATTCGCGAAAAAACAATAGTGCATTGGTCAACCACGTATCCAACAAGACATCTGCCCGTGGCGCGTTTGCATTGGGTTCTGCACAGGCCATGTCATAACAACCTGCGAGTTTCAAGATGCCATCGGTCGACCAGAAAAAGATGCCGGGATCTCGTAAGACATGGAAACCCAAGACTTCGGAGACCAAAATCTCTGCCACGTGGTTGATCACTCGGGCGGAATCCCAGTTATATGTCACGAAGCGGATAGGACTCGGTTGATCGGTGGCATTCGACACATACAGTCGATTCTGCTCAGGAATCCCGTTGGGCAAGCACGTCTTTGCATTTGCACCGAATGCCAACACTAGAACTGCACAAAGAGCCGGTCGCAAAGCCTGGGGAAACCAGGCGATTTCTT